>CM062823.1:12298325-12358729 GCA_031772345.1 Himalopsyche anomala
ATATTATGGCAAAACACATTTCTCTGCCATAAGAATGCACACAATAGTTTGTTTATAATATTTGTCTCACTTAAAAATAATACAAGAACATAAAAACATAAAAATAAAGATCGGGAAATTATTAATTTTTATGTTAAATATGATACCAGTGCAGTGTTATTATCAAATCGTGATTAGGTAGGTATTGCGCATGCGCAGAGTGATAGGTGAGCACTGCGCATGTCCAAGGTGAGCATGGCGCATGTGCAAGATGTGCCCGCCATCTTTCAAATCATTCCATAACAAAATGCGGAACACGACAGATTGGAAGGGTTTGAAAAATCAATGTTTATAATACGTAGAACTGATTGTTTTGACAACAGTAAAAAGGTAATACTAAGAGGACAAATCAGGCAATATTTTAATAAAACAATCAGTCCTTTATGTAAAAGATTTCTTGCATTATTGTCAGTTGAAACATCGCGTCACAGCAACTGTGACACTAGCAGTGATCGGGTTAAGGTTAAAAAAAAAAGTATGCAGTTTGAAAAATAAAAAACCACATTTGAGATTACCTGTAAGGAAAAGTAAAACGTCTCCTTGGACTTCTTCGCACATTTGGATCTGAACGACAGTTTTGATGGCTGCATCCAAATAATCTCTCTCAGGTTCAGGAGTGTAGAAAATTTCTACAGAATGAGTGCGACCCGGCACATTCATCAACGGAGCATTATCGAAATAGTGCTGGAATTTTCCCGCATCAAGTGTAGCGGACATGATAACCAGCTTAAGGTCAGGCCTCTGCTTTACTACTTCTTTTAAAACTCCCATCAGAATATCCGTAGCCAGCGTACGCTCGTGAGCTTCATCCAGTAAAATCACTTGATACTGCTCTAGGATTGGATCAGACATTCCTTCACGCAGTAACATACCGTCTGTCATGTACCTGGGTAAATGAACAAAATTAACATAAGAATACACAAATTATTTCAAATAAGAATATTTCAAAATTAATTTCTATTCAATCGATTGTAATTAGACGACATCTTGCATTATACGATTCTGGCAGGTTGCAATATTTATTTAAAAAAAATTGTTTCATGAAGTTTCTTTACTTGAGGCATGTCTTGGGTCCCGAGCAGTCTTCGAATCTGATACTGTAACCGACCTCTTGCCCGATGGCCACATCCATTTCTTCACTGACACGCTGCGCCACAGACATGGCGGCCACACGACGCGGTTGCGTACAAGCCACTGCTTTCTTTCCAACGGAACGGGAGTACTCCACACACCTGAAATTACATATTAGATAATTAAAGCCCAGCTGAATAATCTGCCTTGGTTGCAGTGGCAAAATGTTCTAAAATATTTATTATAGACAATAAATACATGAAGAATTTAAAATGAGTGAATGGTATAAATGTTATCTTTGAATATTATTTCATGAAATATAACCGCCCAGGTGCATTGATCCAATGCCACATTGACCGACCACCACTGCTTGGTTGTAAAAAACAAAATCATTATAGTATAAAACAATGTAATATTTTTTAAGAGGTATTTTATTGAAATAAAATTGATAATACTTCTTATTTTATGTATCTTATTGAGCACCTGAAGAGGTAAATGCTGTTAATATTTGTATATCTTATCCAGTACATTGCACACCAGCTACCATGGAAAAGGGACTTTTCGCTGTAACTGGTATAATGTTGCCAGTGTTGATGATTTAATCAAAATTCATGAGTTGTATCAGTGTATTCGCTGATATTAATACTAGTGTATATACCAATGGTGGCGAACCTATAACCTGCAGGTCAGACCAGACCCACAAAGGTTTCCTCCTCATCCCCCCTTCCAAGTTCCTTCTTACACTGACTTTGTGGGCCACAGGCTAGTATTCATTTTTATTATCAAAACTTGACCTAGTTTCAAAAAGGTTCATGTTACTGGTATACATAAGCCATCAATTATTTGATTTAGAAATGTAAAAAAACACCAAAAATTTGATTTTTGAAAATATAATTAGATAATCCTCACCATTGGGGTATTTGAGTTGTCTTTCCAGAACCAGTTTCTCCAACGAGAACAATGCATTGAGATTCTGCCAACCTCTGCATAAATTCTGCTCGATATTCGAACACTGGCAAGCCTGAAATGAAATTGCATTAAATTTTATTTTCCCCCAACGGCAGTAATTTGCTTTTTTGCATTCTCAAAAATTAGAAATTTTCTGGTGTGAACATTCAAATACATACTTATCAAATAAACCATTGAAAATGTTTTTAGGAATAAATATGATGGGAAAGAGTATAAAAAAATAAAATTCATGATAAATCTGTCTAAATAATCTGTCGATTCATTGTCATAAAGTAGGCATGGGCAACCTTTCCTAGGTCTGGGGCCAAATTATCATTCTGTTTCCGAGTCAAGGGCCGGACCAAATTATTAAACATAATAACGTAATATAAAATTAAATAAAACACGTTGCTATTTCTTATATAATGGTGATCATGAACAAGTAAAGTGTAGCCACTGCAAGCGCCCGTGTCATCTCCATTATTTAATCCCTCCCTGAAACTATTAATTTCTTTCTCTAATACTTCACTGAGATGAATCAGGGCCGATGGTTGCCAATATACGTCATTAAAAAATCGACAATACTGAAAATGACTATAAGGTAAATCTAACAATGTGAAGCCTCACATAAAATTCCTACAAACTATATTTTGAGTTATCACACTACATTTTTCCTTCGCCTGTTGCGATCCTTCAATCACCTGAATTTTTAGAGAACTTTCAGATCACACTCTCGAGCAAGCTACATACAATTCCATGAATGAACACCGGTTGTGGAAGAAGAAGACCTACTCTATTTAACGTTTGAACCTGCGAATTATCTTCATTACATTTTTTTTATCCATGTTCACTCCCAATGTGGAGCATATGGTCTCCTAATGGAGGTATCTCAACAGAAGTTTTTTTTCTACGAGAACTGTTTGTTACTCAGTCGCTCAACCGCTATTAATACACCCAGTTATTATAGAATCAGAAGGATGGGAGGAGTGAAAATGATGTGAATTAACTCTCGCGGCTCGGAGACTAGAAAAATGCTTCTCTGCCGATGGGGGTCGTTTAGGGACCCCAGTGGTTTCCTCATTATTGGCCTTATTCTTATGAATTTCAAAAAAAATAAATAGTCTAAGGGCTTTAAATATTTCTCTGCATCATTCCTCATACATTTTTTTTTATAAAAATCTGTGGTTTTTTAATAAATAATCATATTTTAAGTTGCGCGTAAAAAAGACGTCATCCCAGCACAAATATAAAATTGCAAATGACGCGTTTAGCCCAGCTATCTTACGAACGATCGCTTATCGCGGGCGCTTATCTCGTTTTCGCGTATTTATCTAAACTACAAAAGGTCCAAAAAACTATGATATAAACCTTAATTATAAACATTGTATCACCCATATTAAAACAGATATTTAAGAAAATGTGGGTATTGGGGTCGCATTTCTTGAGCTTAGAACCGGAAAAGTTAACATCACAAATACCCAGTCTTCGATCACAACTTTGAATTGAATTTTCTCAAATTTACTGTGACCGGGAATCGAACCCAGACCAGCGTGACCGGTAGAACAAGCTCTAACCAACTGGGTCACAGCAAGCGACAACCTCGTCGCTACATCGTCATTACTTAAGCTTACTTAACTGGGAAATGTCACCTATAAAGATTAAAGGGAACAGTAACATCCAACGACATATTTTTTTTCACGTGATTGTATCGAGTATATCAGACTATCCATAATAAGTGGCTGCATGCATAGCACTGTAGTCACAAAATTTACGAAAAAACTAATAAATGAAGATTATTGAGTATTACTAAAATGATTCAGTAACCTCGAGCTGCAATTAATTGGGGTTATGCTTATCTGATCAGTTAATATATATTTTTTTTGATCTGTTTTTTTTTTTTTTTTATATAATTATTATTTTAATCTTTTTCCCTCTTTTTTTTTGTTATTTATCCTCGAGAGGAGGTCAAACCTACAGTGTCTGCGGCAGTCGTTCAGGTATTGGAGATCGGGGTTTTAGCAGATGTTGAAAACCAAACACGTGAATGTGGGGGATCGAGGAGGGCTAAGGAGGTTTCAGTAGGAGGACTCTCCGCGGTCGCGCTATGTTTGTGTGAGGGTAATCAATGTAGTCGTTAAGTAAATTTTTGATAGATTGGTTAGGATGATCCGCCATGTCACTATAGAACTTCTTCGACAGTTTTATGAGGTGATCAAGGATCGGGTCTAGGTTCATGTCTTTGTGTAACGTGGAACTTCGCACAAACCAGGGTGCTCCCGTGACCATGCGAAGTGCTTTGTTTTGTATTGTCTGTAGTGTCCGTATACGATTTATGCCCGCGTGTGCCCATACTTGGCACGCGTAGGTCATGATCAGTCTTGTAATCGCGGTGTACAATAGTAATTTGCTTTTTACGGCAAGTTTACTCTTGTGGCCAATCATCGGATAGAGTGCGACACCTGGCGTTTTTTCTCAGCAATATGTTTGCAGAAGGTTAATCGTGAGTCTAGCGTGAGCCCAAGGTATTTAACCGTGTGGGCCCACGGAATGTGGGTGTTATGCATCCGGATGCCTTTAATGTCCTTATTGTGTGCCTACGTCAGATGTAATGCCTACGAATGAGAACTAATACCACCACAAAAACAAAACAAAAACCAAAGACCACGCACCCACCTATGCCCAGGCAAATCCAGGACGCTACGCGGGAAAAGCAACATCAAAATACACCAGATGAAAGGCATTCACGGATTTAAATCCCAGTATGGAGTTTCAATTGATTTTTAGATTTCTGTTTGAAGGTACCGAGGGATATCCGAATCATTAAATTGGCTAAGTGGGAAAGATATGTTAACCACTAGCCCTACCGTAGGCCTATCCTTCAATCCTTACTCTCTTATAAAAAAGAGAGGATGACCGACAGAGTAACAAGCTTATGCGAGTATCTTAGGAAAACTTTTGTTAAGCTTAAGTCTATTATACAAGAGTTTACATGCTATATATATAGATATATATATTATACAGTTCAACTCGGTTATTACAATCACAAAAATAGAGAGATCTCGAATGTAATGAGGAAACATTCGTCGACTAGTTAATGGTTTTCTCCATACATTTATTCACTTTAATAACGAGCCACTTCTCGGGCATACCGAGCAAAAGTATCATAAAATTTTTTCATGATTTCCAGAGCTAATGATATATTGGACGAGCTTCCAAGAGTCATAATGGGTTGAGTGATTTGAGGGGAAATTTAAGAACAATGAGAGTGAAAACAATGAAACAAGCATCAATTTTAAGCCTTGCTCTAGATCATGGGTGGCCAACCTTTTCAGCAGCCGGGCCAGATTTTAGAAATGAGATTTCCTACCGGGCCCTTTTTTTTATTATTCAAAGCAAACAAGAAATATATTGTTTTTTTAAATGATATAACAAAAATGAGAATCAAACATATTTATTGGATTAGAAAATAAAAAAAATATAAAAAATTTAGTGAGATGTCTGATTTTGTTTGTCAGAACAAAGTGCATCAATGTTGATAACGATTGATGTTGTTGCTACAGGCAAACAGTTTTCCAAATGCTCATCAGTGATTCGTGTTCTCATTTTAGATTTAAAATGCTTCATTCAACTAAAAAGCTGTTTCCAAAAAGCGAGATCATCGATAGAGCGTGTTTGTAAAATGCAGGATATTTCTCCTTGTCCAAATATGTTTTGTAAAACTCTTCCAAACCAACCTGATTGAATTACTCCTTTAACACATTTCACAATGTTCAATTTGTAAAATTCCTGGCAATAAATTCATGTCTACAGAGAATGGCGTTGCAAATGCAGCAAAAAGTTGTCACGATAGTTGAACCAATGTACTGAGATACTTCTATATATGAGATATGATACGAACTACGCACGTTGGAAAGTTCTTTTGGTGGTTTTATGTACACTGAATGGAAAAAATGTGTGCATATGCTCTGCGGGCCACAAGTAGACATCCACGAGCCGCAGGTTGGCCACCCTTGCTCTAGATCACGGGTTTCCAACCTGGGGGTCGCGAAGGGTTTTCAGGGGGGGTCGCCAACTTTTTTCGATTTTGGATTTGAACAACAAAATAATGAAAAAGTATAGCAAATCGAGGATTTCAAATTCCTCGGGGGGTCGCCTAGTCACATGGTTTTATAAAAAGGGGTCACCACCCGAAAAAGGTTGGGAACCTATGGTCTAGATACTTCATGTGATGGGTATGTTTTTATGCATTTAAAAATACCTATTCTCTGATATAATGAGTAATGCTTGTAATGATAAAATTCAGTCGGTCCCATCTTCCTCGTAATAATCAAGTTCGACTGTATATATTCATATTGGCGGACATAGTAAAAACTACATTAAGTGGTAAAATTCTCATAATATTAATTAGTGTTTTATTTAGCCAAACTATATATTCTTTAAAATCGGTTTAAATAAATGTCACTGGGATAATGGTCAAGGAGAGTGAAATAATTGATTTTACAAGCGAATTTGGTATAATAAAAAAATGACAAGAATCTTACCAACTCTTTTTCTATACAATTCATGGTATCGCTGAGTGTAAGGTAGCCCAGTGTACGGATTGATGTTGCCGGCAGCCACTGGACCACTTGGAAACGATTGAACAGTACTCGGTTCACCAGTTAAAGGAATACCTTTCTCTTCTCTGAAAACATTAATATGCAAACATATAGAATATTCCAGGCAAAATTATGAATGGTTATTGGTACGATACGATAACGCAAATATCCTCAAGAGAACATGCCTAATTACTTATCCACTACGTGTGGAATAGTAAAAACTAAGATCTTTTCAGCCCTTATTACGTCAAATTTATAAGTCAGCCAAATGGTAATAATCATATAGCTTTTGAAGTGTACAAAGGAGGTTTTCTTTTAACAATTTCTTCATTTAAATGCCAGTGGTAAGACTAAAAGGAACCCAAGTGGATTTTAAATAGCTTACTGCTTAGTAGCAGGTATAAAAATTGTTAATAAATCGATGAAGAAATTGTAGCATAGTGGTTTCTGCGTGATTTACCTGTGCCAACTTTAAAGAGATTGTTTTAAAAATTCTACATTTTTTTACCAATAACAAATAATTTTAAAAATCTTAAGCCCTGCATTCAAGCTGTAGGAGGAATATTTAACCATTAACACGCCAACTCGCCGGTGCGCCACACACTTATCGACTCCACACGCCAGTGATCCGATGTTTGTGTGATCAGTGATCAGGTGTGTAGCGATGTTTTCTCGTGGAAAATAAATATGTCTTCAATATCTTAAAATTATATACATACAAAGTGACAAACCTGAACAAACAATCAATAGTTAATGATGAGTTTTCATTTGGTGTACCTTATGACTAAAAATAAATATTCATTATGTGTTGAGACAACAAATTATGAATGTCAAATAATTCTTTATACAATTTCAAATAGAATTAAAACGGCTGGCGTGAAGGACTATAGCGAATATTTCGCGCTGGAAGCTATGTGGTCAATGGAATCCTCAACTTATGTTTCATTCTTTCATTCATTCATTTCCCCCCCCCCCCCAAATAATTTATTCCAATACAGTAGTAAATGTAAAAACACTCTTCTTCTTGGATATAATGACGAAATAGAATGATATAACCGTATTGATGTTTCTTTTGTTTTTGGTACATAAGAAGAATAGTCAATTATATGTAAAAACAAATCACGAATATGATATTGAACAGGATGAAACATTAAAACAACGATGAACATATTAAAAATTTAAACATAGATAACATGTTGATAATGACGAATTTGGTGTTAGATATTTTAACACTTCATTTAACACACGCTGACAGTGAAAACAGCGCGATGTAAATTATTGTGTAGTGAATTATAACATTCACGGTGGAAAACAAATATAATAGAGAAAATATTATACCTTCTTTTTTTGATAAAAGGATCCATGACTTCTATTCTTCGTTTAGACATTGATTCGGAATGTTATGATGTAAATAAAAGGTTAAAATGTATTAATTTCAATTCACAACACACGACCGACAGTAAAAATCCAAGATGGACGTGTTATCCGCGCGGAAAAGATGTTGCCAGTGTTATAACATTTAAATATACATTGCTAACTTCAGAGCCCCTATATTATGGATGGAGGCGGTAATGTAACTTTAGATTTTAGAAGAAATTATGGGGCTTCAGATTTTCCCATTATTCTTTTAAATCCATGACTTCCATAAATGCTCTGATTTAATGACCAAAACGGTTCAAAATAAAATCCAAAGAAATAGTTTTTGCATCAATAATTGTAGGCTATGATGCAAAACGCACTATTTCCAAAAATTTAATTTTTCAGTAGAGTCAAATACTATAACGAATAATACAAAGAAAATAACATTTGCATAAAAACATGATTTCCAATTTGAAAACGACAGTGTTTTAAACATTCTATATTAAAACTAATAGCACCAGTCGATTCCTTAGGCTTGAATTACCCTATCTGCATATCTAAATCGATATTGCTCATTTTGGAAAGAGTGTGTTTTGCATTATAGCTCCACAATTGACATTCACCTGTGGTGCTATTTTTGCACACATACACTTTTTTTGGATGGTCTAAAACAGGAGTGGGAACCTTTTCATTTCTAAAGGCTACATTAATTTATCTGATTCAACATAAGGCCACAGTAAAGAAAACTTTGACACCTCTTCCCTCTACTGGCAAACATATAATGGGTTGACTACACTCCTTTTCCAAACGCTTGCTTATATTTTTTTAATCAAATTAAATATTTTGATCAAATCAAAAGGCTGTATCAAAGCAGTCAAAAAGCCACAGGTTCTCCGCTACTGGTTTAAAATATAGTTTCTCAACCTTTTTGGGCCCGTGGCCCCTTTTGAGTCTCATATTTTTCCGTAACCTTAATATTCGTTTTTTATATGAGCATATACTTTTTCGAGATAAAGTTGAAAGATTTCAAAACTTAAAAAAATTCTCGGTGACAGAATTTATCCAAGAATTTACAGATTTCCCAAAATAAAATGACGCGAAACATTTTTTTCTTTCAGGATTTGCCCGTGACTCCCCCCCCCCTAAAATCTGCTGTGGCTCCCCATAAATTATTTTTACTCTGTGGCCCCCAAGGGTCCTATCTGGCTCCCGGCTGAGAAACCCTGATTTAAAATACACATTTCAATCAATTTTAAGTAAGTTGTAACTGATAAGTCTTATTACCGTGTAAAAAGGCAAAATCATCCCATAAAGATTACAAGTAAAAAATACTACATAATATGCACAGATAATATAATAATATGATGGCTGTGATGCTGGTATCCCTAATAATATACTATTTTATCGGGAAAAACTAGTTCATCATAGCGGCAACGGTTTTGTCCATCAAACTTGTAAACCCTGTAAACAAAATGGAGACTAGGCAACACACTTAAAACTGTGTTGTTGGACATTATTTAGTGGAATTTTTGTTGAAAGTGTTTGAATTATTTAAATTTTGTCTAAGGGCTCGAAAGCTCAGCATTTTTTTTACTATTCAATCTGCACATGTAACTAAGCGTCTCTGCCGAATCTATTTGTTGATATTACATTAGAATAATAATGTATGGTGATATTGTGGAACTTAAAGTAATGAATTATTTTGTTAACTATTTTACTCGTCAAATCTGCGTAATTGACACTGTACGAACGAGTTTTGATCCCCTTTAATTGATATATACATTATCACGATACCAATATTGGCCAAGATGGCTGACATTTGTCAAATAGCATACATTTATATTTTTGCATACATATGTACCTACAAAAACTTTTTTTATTTACAAAATATTGTGTTATTATTTTACCTCAAGCGATATTGTTAATTTCATAGTAATTCAAATTGTTGACAAAAATCAATTTAAAAGTTGTTCATATACATACGCAAATTAGTATTTTTTTGTTTACAATACGTGGGTACCTGACATCCGAATATTTTCATGTCGAAACAAGATTGCCCTCGGGCAATTATATATTTTTAAATGTTCACTGCAGTATCTCTATTATTAATGACATGTTACTGATTAGTTTTCGAGTATAGATAAGTCATGAAAATATAATTGCACACAGTATATTCATAATTACATTTATGTTCAAAAATAATTAGTGCTGTATTTGTGAAGCTCACATAAGGTTTAACTAGGGTTGTCAGATTTCCTGCAAGTCAATCCCGGACATCAACCCCTCGTTTTTTTTTTATTTATATTAAATTATAACATGTTTTTAATTTAAATATTTACCATTTATTAATAGGATTAAAACCAGTTATAAGTATACAAAAAAAATAATACAATAAACACAAAATATAAAACAACATAAAGTGTACATAAACATATTGAAAGAATAAAAAACAACATATTAATGTGTTGGCTTTTTTAATGAATAGGCTACATCTATTTTTTTATACTTCTCACTAGATTTTGCCTTTTTTAAGAGTTTTTTTTATTTGTGAGTAGGTAATCATTCATTTGGCAACAATTGAGATCATAATTTTCTATGCACTGTATTTTTTTGTAAACCGGGACTTTTGGGTGTCCGGAAAGGTTTGTTCGGGACACCGGGACGTGAGACTCAAAACAGGTGACAGTCCCGATAAATTGGGACCCTAGGTATAACGCATAGGGGCTTAACATATATTACCGTACAATACTTAACCATACAATATTACTCAATAATAGAGATTTTAATTTTATGCCTGATTGAAGAATGTTAAGAAGATTTAACCATTGGTTATCTCGCTGTTTCTAGGAATATAGCAGGTGTACTGAAAAATTTCCCACTGATTATGATTGACAGGTTAATTAGTATAATTAACCACTCAGGAAAAGAAACATATTTATTTTATTAAATCATTTATCTCAAATTCATTAACATATCTACAAGAAATAACAATTTGAAATATTTTTTTATTGTTTACAGCTAGAAACAAAAAGGAAGTGTTATTTTCCAAATTTACAAAAATATGGCCACAATTTTTCGTGTTGTCCCAATATGTTGGACATAATGTATTTTACAAATAAAGCATCCTCGGTTACCTTGTCCATGGATAGTATATTTTTTGTAGGGCATTTTGATGAGTCTAGTTAAGTTTCATCTGTAAAACTGCAGTATTTAACATGAAATTTGTTATTAAACTATTTCTTTCATTATTTTCAGCATCTGTCGTATAACATGGACACCCCCTTCACGAGAGAAAAATTAAATTTTCTGCACCGACTCCCCCAAAATACAACATCGGCAAATCAACCTAACACTGCTTACTAATCTTAGTCCATTTCTGATTGGAAGTCGGTACATACCATCATGGGTCAGCAGATATCATCGTCAAAACTATCGTCCCTTTTTGCGTGGACTCCTGCAAATCAAACACCAGTCGACCAGAACACGGCAAATTCCACCTTGGCGGATTGCAGATGTCCTCTGGATATATTATCTGAAGATTCAGACGCTGTAGAATGTGCCAGATGTAAACCGGCCCCATCGAGAAATATCATTAAACAAAACTGTGAAATAACAAGCTCGTTATCGTCCACTGCTATCAATAACAATAACATTAGCAGTAATATCCCCGGCAGTAATAACGTGAGCAGTCTTAAGAACGGTAACGGCAGAACTTTTAATTCGTTTAGTTGTTTCCGATCGTCGCACAACAGCGGAAGTTTTGACCACACCGACGAAAGTGAAGATATGAGATGTAAAATAGACAATATAAATACTGCATCGTGTTCTTACAGAATGAAGAACGATAAGAAAAATTACACTTGCCATCGAAATAATGACACCATGTCCGGGCAAGACTGTGATGACGGAACTTCAACTGAGTGTTTGTCTTGTGAATCGTCGAGTGAAAATTGTCATCCAAAATGCAGTTGCGGCAACCGTGATGTCTGCGATATGCCTAGAAATTTAAGTAATGATTCAGGACTCTCAAATCCATCGAGAAGCTGCGCTATCGATAATAATCAAGAAGACAACGGTAATGCTACGGGCCGTATTTCACAATCCCCTAACATCGATCGCTACATGAACGCCCTGACAGATTTAACCGAACAAAACTCCATTTGTAATAATGTCACGTGTGACTGGGGGGGCAATGGTAACTCTGAAGGCAATAGTGTGAAGAAAAATCATACCCAACGATGCAGAGGGAGTTCTAAAGTTAACAGTAAGCAAAATAGGCAGCATGAAATGTCAAAAGGTTGCTCGAAACAACACGATTTGTCCGCTGCCGAGGAAAGTTTGAAAGAAGTTGGCTGTAAAAATAGTTTTGTGAAAAAGAAGCAGCGGTGGGTACCAAAGTTTGGCATCTCAAAATCTATCAATAAAACAGGAAAGTCTTCGATATCTGCAGGTCATCGGTCCGTAGACTCTGGCCTAGAAGTAGCCGGTTCGACCAACGACAACCTGTGCGTTTGCACTTCGCATAGAACAGTTGAAGAGGTTGTTTCATCTCCTCCGCATCATAATTTGACCTTGGGATTTGCCAGAGATCGGGATAATTGGGTGAGGGCTCCCAGCGTTTCCATAGAATCTAATGTCACATATCACAATAGCGGAAGGCATCAGACCCATTATTCTTCCCGTGTGTCCTATCAAGCGGTCAGCGGAGATCACGGAATCGAACTGAATCAAGAACAGCAACACTCTTTCAATATTCCTAGTAATTTGGCCAATTTGCCGATTAATATCATGTTGACGAGAATGCCACTGGGAAGTTCTGGCGGTGTTTATGGACCTCTACACGTAAGATCCTTATGTTTTTTATTAATTGTATTATTAGCTAAGGAATGATTTGTCATTATTGTTTGAGATAAAAAAATCTTGTAAAGTTATATATATATATATTTATCTTTGATAATTATTGCTTAACGCGACGTATGTGGTCAGATTGTTCAAGTGAATCTTTATATTCTAAAACTGAATTTTATCCCACATATGCAGCACAATTTACCTGTAACTGTTACACCGGAGATTTTCTAAACAAATGGAAAGTAACAGATATTGAAATGAAATGAAGTCGGAAGTAAAACTTTTTGACTAGTACATTGACATCAATTCATTTTTAGATGAGCAATACTGGAACCGTTTACAGCACAATGCAAAATAACTCTGGTGGAGTGTATGGAAATTCAGGCGGAGTGTACGGTAATGCAGGAGACGTCTACGGAGCTCTCCTCAGTGAAGACACTAATAATGGAAGTCGATCCGGAATCGGAGGAGAAGGAAACGTTATTCTACTGAGTGTTGGGGCTCAAAATGCTCCTGTTATTGATTTATCCAGGTTAGTACACATATTTTTTTAATAACTACTGTTTTATTAAATAAAATATATTTGAATGTGTATTCAAAATTATGATTATATTTTTTTAAGATTGACCGCTGAAGACTTTCCCCTTGAAGATTGTGAAGAACAGGCTAGAGAGAGGAGAGCTATTGAAATCGCAGAGGGCGTAGAGCCTCCTCCTGGCTATAGATCTCACATCCAGGTAATAAAACTATTCTTTTATACAATACCATTGTAATTTGTAGTATACATACAATTGAGAATGTCTGATTGGGAAAAGTCAACATAATTGGTACTATATAATACATTTCATTGAATTTTACAATAATAAAAATATACAGTTTTAACTTGTATTTTCATCAAAAAAAGAAGAAAAAAAGCTGTGTCTGTATTTTACCAGAGACAAAAATATCAATTGAAATATCAATGTTTAATCCCTAAATAAATATGGTGTTCATAGTGATGTTTCAACAATAATAAAACTAAAATAAAAATATATTTTTATACTAACATAGGACAGATAAGAGTGTTAACTGTCATATTAGAACACTAACTAGTTTGGTATCTATCCGTAAGCAATTTCAAATTGCATCAATGTGAGTTTTAAATCAGCGGTGATAAATCTTTGCACGCAGAATTTTTCGCAACACATCTGATCGGTGATTAATCACCGCTTGGTAAGCATAGGGTCAATAGGCAGTAGAGGTCTGCACGGGCTGAAAATTTACAAAATTACCCGGTCTGAGCCCGAAAGACTCAGGCCCAACCCGGCCCAGCCTGAGTCTTATACCACAAGTGTTACCCGAACTCGACCTGAAGCCCGGATTAATACTCCTCGGCCTGAAAAAAACCAGTCTTTTACAAATTTACAACAATTTACGATTCTCTATAGAACTGGTAATAATTAAAATCGTCATGACTGACTTATGACACAAACATAGTCTGAAATATTTTTTGAAGAAATAAATTCCTTACCCGGGCTCAGCGAATCTCAATTGCGCTTACTCGCCCAAACCCGGACTGGGTAGGGGCCCGGGCCTGTGCAGACCTCTTATAGGCAGGGAAAACTGTCCACTTTTACATCTGCATTAATATTAATTACTCGTAAAAAAATGCTGTATTTGCCAAACTGGTACAATAATTGCACCAACTGAGTTATTCCATACAAAGAATTGATATTGCGAAGTACAAAATATAAATAATTCAAGTATTGCTGCAAATTAAACTCAATGTATCTTACATAAATTTTATAGTTAAAAATTGATAGTAGGAATGTTTTCAGTCAATTGTAATTCCATTCAGCACAGTAGGTAAATTACATTAAAATTATACCAAATACAGTAATTGTGAAATTGTTGATAATTAGTTTTTTCTTGTTTCACAGGAGCAACTAAAAATCTGATTGTCAGTTTCTGAATAAGTTATTTTATTTATAGTATTTGACAATCCCCTAACTAAACACATTGCCATTTTAAGATTAAAACAATAAATTCGTTAAGAAATAATACTGAAAAGTTTTTTTAATATTTGGCACTACGTACTAATATTCTGAGTTAATCTGGCGTAATTTTCAATTATAAAGTGTTTTAGATGTACTTCACATAGTATACTATATTGCAGGGTTTCCCAAACTATGTTCCGCGGAACACTGGTGTTCCACAAAATCTGAATAGGTGTTCCGTGAACACACACAAAACTTAAAAACCATAACTAACATTTATGATTCTTTGGTTCGCCATCCATTTTCCATGACAGATAAACCAGCATGCTTAATTCAGCGCAAGTGATTATGTAAATCTGACTGATTTTATCAGTGTTTATCATTTCAACATATTTCGTATTTATACTACAGTAGAACCTCGATTATCTGGACTAATTGGGGATGAAAGTAGTCCGGATAAGGAAAAATCCGGATAATCGAAAAAAATCATAATTTACACGGGAAGACATGTACAATCATTAAATTATTTTTTTGACAAATTAATTTATTAGTTTTTGTTTAAATAAGCTAGCTGTTCTTTTTGAAGCTGCCAAATCACGAATACTTTTAAGACATAAGTTATCCTGAGATACACTTTTCTAGGTTCTCAAACCACTTCATGGCGACATCTAAGCACTGAAAATCCAGTTTTGATATTTTTTACTTTTGGAATGATCTGTTTTTCATAACATCGTTTAAAAATTTCACCATTCATCCTGGTTTTTTTCTGATGGAAATATTTAACCGGAAGATTTCTTCGATTTCAAACAACGCAAAACAGCGAAGAAAATGGTAAGCACTCCATCAGATATGTAAACAACAATTCGCCACGAGAAAATTAGCAAATTCGTAAAAATTTTGTTCCGGAAAACAATCCGGATAATCGAGGTTCTACTGTATTATGACCGACTTAAAATAAGCCAAGTGTTCCGTTAAAATTTCCGTATTTGCAAAGTGTTACATTGCAGAAAAAGTTTGGGAAACCCTGCTATATTAGATGGTATTTTCACTTTTTCAACATGAGTAAATTTTGCTGGTATGGTATTGACGATGCGATTATTTTACAGATGGTGAGTCCCATAGAACTGCGAGCGTTACTCTTTCATCAACAGCAGCAACAGTTGTTCGTAGCTAACAACATTTTACAAACTCGGATTCACACCCAAGTTAGTAGCATTCTCTTTTTTACTGGTTATTTGACACTCAAGCTGGTTTTTATTGCTATTTGAGTCATGTAGGGGAATGAAAACTTATTTTAAAAGTTATTAGTTTTAATTTCACCTTAAATATTATGTGGGAAATAATGAAGACACTCTTTTTTTTAATATGGTTTTTCACCAGTCGAATATTCTATCTTGCAAAGCCGGTGAATAATAACTGAACGTCACACTAAATGGATTTACTTTCATAGTCGTTTGTACTGAGGTTTCATATAAAAATGGTTGGGCGTTGTAAGCAAAGTTGTTATATGGATTCAACTGTATTATATTTAATTAACGCTTTAAGTCCGGTTGACGTGCTGTGCACAGAGGATCAAAAATCACACCTATGGACAGGCGCGTGCTCCGCATGCAAAAACAATGCCCTGTTTTATCTTCCATTTATAAGAGCAATAATCAACTGATTTCGTTCAAACAGATTTAATTTTGAGATGCGACTATTTTTTTATTTTATTTGATTCAAGAGAGTTATCTGATAAATTTAACTCTGTTGTTGAGTGCCTATGAGTCAGCGCGTGGAGCTTTTTAGGATTACATGATAGGCCATCTGAGTGATTTTTTTTTTAATAGAAAAATATTTGACAACCGTTGGTGTCATACAGTGATTGATTGGCCTGAATGTCACCAAATATGTTTTTCCAAACAAAACAATCCCTCTATCTTTTAATTAACCCCTTTAACTGCGATTAAATTTTTCTGATGAGACTTTAATTTTTTGAATAAAATAGTATTTCAGTAAAATAATTATTTCTCAATATCCGTTTAGTATATTTCAATGATTTTTATTTATTTGAAAGAGAATATCTTAATCAACGAAAGGAAGCGGGAAATTAGTTGATGGAAAAACAAAATTGAGTGAAAAATTCTTTTATTCTATGCAAGTACACATAATAATATCAAATCAATAATCTTGTATGCCATGGTATTTTTCAAAGCATTCTGGAAGATGTAATGCATTACGAACGCACTAACGATGTGCACCAGTCGCAATTAAATTATGTTTTTTTCCAGTTTTTAACTGATTTTATTACTCTATAATTATTGAAATATGTAGAACAGTGATTCCCAAAATTATGCTCACGAACCCCTCCGTGGAGAAAAATTTGACCACGGACCCCCAAGTGAAATAACACCCCCAAATTAATTTTAACCGACCACGGACCCCCTGTGCGGTCTCAGGGACCCCTGGGGGTCTGTAGGAACCACTTTGGGAACCACTGATGTAGAATAATGTTTGGCCGTTTGTTTTTCGTTTAACAAAAATAATGATTAAAATATTTTGTATTGAAATTTACAAGCGTAGGTCGTGGTTGTCAGATATGCTCACAAAATACGACCACGAGTGTCACTTGTGATTTCAGTAGAAGGGGTTAATGTGTTTCTCAACTTATCAATTTATTAACGCCATTCACAGATTTTTAAGTATTATATTAGGATTTCAATATGAAAAACTTTAAATGGAATTTTTACACATTTTTTCGCCAGTCCTCGTTCCATTATGAAAAGTTTTAAAATGATTGAAAGAGATAAGTGGCGAGCCATATATGAATTGCAGGCTTTTTCTTTACTGGGTTTCGTTTATTTTATAAATATCTCGGCATCATGATGATAATTTGTGATTGATAAAAAATTCTACTATTAGGTGGATTACATACACTGTTTGGTACCAGACTTGCGAGCTATTACAAGTTGCAGTTTCTACTGGGGTAAGATGGATAGATACGAGGCTGAACGGCTGCTAGAAGGAAAACCTGAAGGTAATATTATTTGTATCAAATCATTTTTGTCTTTGTAATTATCATATTGATAGGCTATGCAGTAATAAAAGTTTCTTACAAATCAAGCCTAAGCTCCAGTACCAATAGCTGAAACAACTAGTACAAATTGTATATCATTATATGAGATCTTACACCAGTTGTTTAGAGGCAGTGTCTTTTCTTTAATTATGTAAGATCTTGATGAATTTCAAATGTGAAGATTTGTCGATTTAAGTCAACTTATATCAGAGACCTTACTTACCCGCGGTAAGAATGTTTGATCAGTGACAGATAACTGCATGCGTTGCTTTGAGTTTTTATATATTCTGCATAATTTATTTTTAATTGCAGGCACATTCTTATTACGAGACTCTGCCCAGGAAGAATACCTGTTCTCCGTATCGTTTAGAAAGTACGGCAGATCATTGCACGCTCGCATTGAACAGTTCAATCACAAATTTAGCTTCGATTCTCACGATCCCGGAGTCTACGCTGCTAATACTGTGACCGGTAAGACACATTTGTTATATATGTCCATCAGGAAATGAATATTTGAACCGTGAATTAAATCCTTAACACTTAGGTAGTGAGCTAATTTTTACTAAATTAGGTTTTTTCGTTTATTTTTTACTATTGCTATACACAAAAATATAAAAACATTTTTTTTTTGTACGGATCTATCTGAGAAGAATATTGCTTCGAGAAGCAAATATTCTATTTGGATTTTAAAACTTATAGTTAAAGAATTTAACTAATTCACTATTACTTTTAAATAATTTTCTAAAAGCCATCACTTCCGATTTGGGCCTAGATATTTTTGCTTTCATGTGTGGACAAGTGGCGCTCTACTTACGTTGATTCCAGGAAGGGAATCGGACCAAAATGGAATTTTACACCAAATATTATAATGCTACTTATTTTTACAAATATTACTCTATTTAAAACAATCTTTTATTCATTTGTGACAAATAATAAAATAATGTGACTGCAAAATATCACCGATAGATGTGCGTAGTATCCGTATCTGAAAAAATACGAGAATGACTATAGATAATAGCTGTTAAAATATTTTGCCGTAAAGATACGGCGATACTCATCAAAGGGTTAATTTTAATCTTCGATATGTGAAAATTAAAATTATTTTTTATTTATTGAAGTTTCATTATCCCATTTTCAGGTTTGATTGAGCATTATAAGGATCCTGCTTGTGTTATGTTCTTTGAGCCAATGTTGACAGCACCACTGAGCCGAACTCACGCATTTCCACTTCAGCATCTCTGCAGAGCTGCAATTGCCTCTACTACCACTTATGACGGTAAATATTTTGGTTTTCATATTTGCTAGTGATTTATATATCCTATTATATTATAAATGTAAAGTGGCATATACATGCGGACCTCCACTTTTGCACACAATTGGTTCCTGAAAACGTGTGCGAATGTTGAATGTTCGAAAGTAGAGGGATGTAAAAAAAACACCAAAAATTGTCCTTAAAAAAAAAATATTTATCAAAATTTACTTATGTATTTGATAAAAATTATATTTTTTTAATAAACCTGTCAAGAGTTAGTTGTATTTACCTTTCAATGTTCTAAAATTTTCTGCTTGATAAACCAACATTAGCATCAATTTTAAATCACCGGCTAATTTTCCACCAAGAAGCAGTGTCAATCGGTTTTTAAAAGGTTTGTGTCCAGGGGCAACTGATTTTTCCTTTGATAAGAATGTAGGATTAAGCATTTTCTTCCAAAATAAACCAGTCTAATCTACATTGAATATTTGACTTGGGGTATAGCCGCCTGTGTGGTTGAGTGGTCAACGTCGTTGGCTACCGCTACGGAGGTCACGGGTTCGAGTCCCAGTACGGGCAGTTTTATAAATTGATTTTTCAATGGATTTATGAAATTCTGTTCAAAGCCATGGATGTATGTGATGTCTTGAATTCCCCCCTCCCACCCATCCTATTATATGAACGGGGCGTATCGAGAGCGATTAGCTAACCACTAGTCCTGTCCTAGCCCTTTCCTTCTATTCCTACTCTCTTTGGAAAAAGAGAAGTTGAGCAACTGAGTAACAAGCAGTTCTCGTAGAAAAAAAAAAAATCTTCAATAATTTTGGACAATGAGGAAAGTCTTTTCCAGCATCTCTATCCGCATCCGATTCTCCAATGAATTTAATATTATGTAAATAATAATAATACCTCATTTAAAATTTTGCAAACTAGCCGTTACTTGCCGAAACAAAACATTTTTGCAGTATCGCCAAAAAATCTAAAAAGAATGGTTTTTTAAAAATGTGTGAAAGTAGAATGTTGGAAAGTAGAGGTGTCCGCCTGTACTTGAATGGTTTTTTTTGTTAATAATTTGTAGCATGACATTTGATTCTGTCTATTGAAATATGACATTTGTTCCAGGAATAAGTGAACTCCGATTACCTCCTACGATGAAAGCTTACCTCAAAGAATACCACTACAGACAGAGAGTTCGCATAAAGCGATTCGAAGGACACCCAGAAGGATTTCATTGGGATCCAGAGGAAAATCAATACAGGGAAAATAATTGAATGTATCTCACATTAACAATGCAAAATGGTTTGTCGGCCACGATAAGATTATACCCGGAGACTTGTAATTTTATTAAAATATTTCTTACAAATTGCCAGTTTGCGGATTGTAATTTTTTAACAATTTATAAAAACAATAACTCATTTTGCATTCGGGGAAAGAAATGAGATTTAATTGTGTCGTGGAACTGGTGATTAGCCGGGTGGTTGTGTTATTCATCCACATAATCCAAATTATGATAAGGCACCGTATTCAGTGATGACAAAACGGTCCAATATTTCTGCACGAAGTAGAAAACCAAATTGATTAAGATGCTTAAAAAATTGTGATACATAGCATTATTTTCGTCGGATTATAGGCACACTTTCCGAAGAATTATTTTAGCCCCGAAACGAAATCATTTGATGTAAATCTTACAAAATTTTATGTCACTTTATGTTAATTCAAACTTTATGTTAATTAACGATTCAAATTTATGTCAGCTTATTTTTCTGTATTATAGGATTATTTGGTGTAAGCGTTCACAGAGTGAAAATAACTTAATGAGATTTTGTATACTGATTGTGTTTCTTTTAAGAAATTGCGATATTAAAAATTTGTGATCGAGAGTTTTTGTGAATTGAGATGTATAATATCGCACATATTTGAAGTTCGCACAATTAAAAACGAGGGATATAGTGACAGGTGTTAGTTATGTTTGAATGAAGATTATTTTATATTTCATTTAAAACAATTTACTTTCTTATTATCACTTGCGTCAAGAATAAGTGAATTCAAATGAAAAAGTTTAAATTGTCCCAGAGTGAGGTAAATAAATCTGCAAAGCAGTTTTCAGAATAAAGACGCAGCCCGCCGGTCACAAAAAATTGTCTTGAATAAAACCATGTAATGTTCAATATTTTTTGCACACAACAGTCTGCTAACGTCGTTTGAATTTATCTTGACTCGAATTTTTACTTATCCAAGAATAATTATTATTCAACATTCATTAATTACCTTAATAGATAATTTGTGATAATTGAAGTTTCTACACCTGACACACTCTTTTATTCCAGACTAAGCTCATATTTTAGTAATGCTATGACTCGGTACACATTATGATTATAAATGAATTGGAGTTAGAAGTCAAGGTATGCTTTTCACCCCTGATTGATTATACATTCTTAACACCCGAGTACCGAAACATCAAAAATATAATTGAGGACCGGTGGGGTACAAAGTGACCCCAGACAAATTTGCTTAATATTTGGATTGCATTGATTGAGGTATCATTGTAGATCACAATAAATATCAACTAGATATTATTGGTATTAAGCGATTGGTTGAAATAAGAACTGCAATGTGAATGCACCGCATAGGTACCCGAAGGTTAAACGGGATGATTAATCCTGAGGCTTATTTAGGAGTGACGTCCAACAATGACTCAAATTATAATGTAAATAATAAAATTGACTCATTTACAGTTAAAAACATCTGAAAATGATAAGGAGAGCCTGCAGGGCTCTATTTTCTTCAAAAATACTTTACTAAGATACCATACAGGAAAAAATAGCTTTCTCATAAATATACTGAATTTTAATTTATTACACATGCTTAAAAATAAAAAAAATAATCAAACGAGCAATTGTCTAATGCAGTTATGTGAAATAAAAAACGGAAAATAAAATGATGAATTTAAGAAAACATTTAATTGGTGTTGGTAAAGTTTTTACATACATTATTTATATTTTTCAATTATTGCAGTTCACCATTTATTGTATTAAAAAATGACAGTTTAATTAATGTACTTTGCTCCTATTTCAGGATTTTTTTTATACTATAATGATTTGAGCCCATCTTTACATATTTTAACAAACACTAGCCGCCAATGTTATCTCGCTACATTTTAGAAGCCGTGAATTTCAAAACAAATGACCAAATATTGTGCATCTTACTCTGTACACGTTTTGTTTCTCATCACAAAATAAATATTCATTTTGCAATTTTAAGCACTTTCCCGTAGATTATAAATTTGAAAAATGACATTTCTATTCAAATTAGGTTAATTTCTACTCAATCAATTACCTTAATTACAATTGCAGCTACAAGAATAATCTGTTTTAGAGACTACTAATGTCTTTCCCATTATTACATATTGTCTGACCTTCATCCATCCATTTAGAATTCACTGAAATTTTCTTCTGTATAGATAACAGAACCATTCGCTGCGGTGTAAGCTATTAATTTTTATTGTGATAAGTCAAAAAAATAATTTCTGCAAGCTTATGTAAATTAAAAAGTTTATTTTATATTATGGAAATAAAAGAATACGAAATATTATGTACATAATGAGAGATATCTGTTAACATTAAAATTTTAACATTATTGAAATTACTGTTAAAGTTATCATAAATTGTAAATAAAATATTATAATATTACAAACAAGTGTTTATTATTTTTGTAAATAAAACATAATCAAAATCTTGCTGTAATGCAGGATTGTTTGAAATCACACTATTTAGTTACTATACACAAATAAATCGATTTAGAATATTATACGTTTCAAAAACATAAAATACACCTAGGCCTCGTATAACACGGTTTTATACAACACGGTTTTATACAACACGGTTGTATAAATTGTGGCATATTTTTTATACAACACGCTTTATATAACACGGTTTCAAAAAAAAAAAAATTAAAATGTTTAATTTGTACGTCTGTAATGTGCACATGACAAATCTTACTGAGCATGTCGAGACATATCAATTTTGTTTGTTTCGATAAATTGCAGTTGCGCTCTGGCAGTCAATGGAGCAGTGCATATTTCTTCGTAATCCGTAGATTATTCTGGGTTATTGTTTGTATGTATTTATACACTTTACATATTTCATTTTATCATTATGTATATGTACATAATAACCCTTTATAATTTATACAAATTTTATAGATTTAATCGTATCAATTTATTATTTATTTGTAGATGAAAAATATTTAAACCCCAAAATGTCGACAGTTACGGATAAAATTAAAAAGAAGAGAAACTTTATTTCTATTGAAAAAAAAAAATCCTAGATTGTCTTAAAAGGGGGGAGAGGCCGTCATCACTCGCTAAAATTTTTATTTAAATGAAGCAACAATAAGGACGATACAAAAAAATGAAAACAAAATTAGATCTATAGCTTCAGCAGGATCATCTGTCAGTGCGACAAAGATTTCCCGCATACGCTCAGTAATAATAGAAAAAATGGAAAGAGCTCTTATGATATGGCTAGAAGACTGCAATGACAAAAACATTCCTATGGACAGAAGCATTATACAAAAGAGGGCACAAAAAATTTATGATAATTTAAAAAGAACTGAATAATCGTCATCGGAAGATCAAAACTCATCTCACAATTTTTCTGCTAGTAGAGGATGGTTTGAAAATTTCAAGAAACGATTCTCACTACATAATATAAAAATTCGAGGAGAAATTGCGTCAGCTGATATAGAATCTGCTAAAAAATTTGTTCCAGAATTCGCAGATATTATAAAAAATAAGGGCTACACACCAGACCAGATATTCAATGCGGACGAAACGGGATTGTATTGGAAGAAGATGCCGCAACGAACCTACATATCAAAAAATGAAAAACACGCGAAAGGATTCAAGGTGGCAAAAGAAAGAATATCTTTACTATTCTGTTCTAATTCTTCAGGAGATTCCATAATGAAGCCATTACTTATTAATCGATCCTTAAACCCCCGAGCACTAAAAGGTTATGAAAAAAAGAATTTACCTGTTTATTGGAGAGCCAATAAAAAGGCTTGGACCACAAGTATTCTTTTTAAAGATTGGTTTTACAATTGTTTTATACCTGATGCAAGAGATTATATGAGAAAAAAGAATCTTGATTTTAAAATATTATTGATATTGGACAATGCACCAGGACATCCGCTCGATTTAAAATATCCTAATGTGGAAATATTATTTTTACCACCAAATACTACGTCTTTAATCCAGCCCTTAGACCAAGGTATAATTTCAACATTCAAAGCCTATTACATTCGTCGAACATTTGAAAAAATATTAGAAGACATCGATCAAGGTGAAAATTTAACACTTACTCAAGCTTGGAAAAAATTTTCTATTCGAAATTGTGTCGATATTGTTGCTGCATCCGTTAAAGAAATAAAACAATCAACTTTGAATTCTTGCTGGAAAAAACTATGGCCAGAAGTAGTGTCTGGAGCAAATCTTCTACCACCAATAGAAGATGAATACCAAAGGACAATAAACATTTGTCGTGGTATTGGTGGAGAAGGTTTTAATGACATGGATATTCATGACATCCAAGAAATATTGGAGGATCGTATGTTGAACGAAAAAGAATTAGTCGAAATGTTAGATGAACCCACCACAATTAACGACACAGAAAGCAGTTGCAGCGAAGCAGCTACATGTTTCACATTAAAAACGATAGATGACGGTTTGGAATTGGCAATAAAATTAGAAAACTATTTTATTGAAAAGGATCCTATAATGGAAAGAAGTTCAAAATTTAAGAGGGAGTTGCAACAGATTTTGGAACCTTATAAGGAAATACGTAAGGATTTATACGCTAAAAGCAGACAATCGCTTATTACCGAATTTTTGAAGGCTAAAACCACAATAACTCCAGAGTCCTCCGATGATGAAAACGTACAACCGATTTCGAAAAAGAGTAAAATATATAGAATTATAAGTGATAGTGATGATGAATGAATGCTATATTATATTATTAGAGTTTTTTCATGAATATGTAAATGTATATTTGTTTATTTAAAAAAATAAAGTATATATTTATTGAATTATCTTCGTTAATTTTTTTTTTGGAACGTAACCCCTAATTTTGTATGAACTTCAAACCTTGCATAACACGGATTTGTATTACACGCTGTTTTGGTGGAACCATATAACCGTGTTATACGAGGCTTAGGTGTACAAGAAATTTAATTTGATAACTTTGTTTTTCCACTTGTGTTACAAAATGTTACTCGTGTTTCACATCAAGTGCCATCAGACATAACATTGTAAGGTATACAAATAAACTAAAAATGAACGTAAACCTTGCGATGTTATGTCTAATGATACACGTGTCACATTTTTTAACACAAGTGAAACAACAAAGTTATCAAAAAAAATATATATATGTATATATAATGAACTTCCACAAAGTAACTGCCAAATCCATGGAAAATATGTGTTTTTGTAATACTTCTTGACAATGACATAGGCTCTGAAAATTGTAACAGTGTTTGAAAAATATTTTTAATACAACTTTCTAAAAAGTGGTTGGGAGAAAAGATGCAACTTATTTGAGATGGCATGTTTTTTTGTTTCCTATCCAGCCTGGACATGTCAGGTAATTCAATTGTAAATATATAGAATGCTTGGGGGGATGATATTTCTCAGTCTCTATCACATAACATCACTTCAGCACAGGGAGCCTTGACCCTTTTAATGATCCGCATTCCCTCGAATCCGAAAATATGTTCTCGCACCCCCTTTAAAATTTATTCCAATTTTTTGTACTACATTTAATATACATTTTTTTATGTATGTCAAAATAGAAACTTCTCCTTCACTCCCGGAAATACTTTTTCGCACCCCAGGTTAAGAACCATTGCTTCAGTATGAGCAAGTGGGATTAAGGATCAAATGCCTGCACTTAAATCTTGTTCACGCCCTTCACTGATCTCTTCAATCTTGTATCACATGCATAGTGCAATTTTTTAAATGTATTATTTACAAAGAGTTTTCGAATTCGACACATTCCAATCCCATAAAAAATCATTTTTATGAGGCTTTATTTCTAAATGTAAATTTAAATAGTGAAAAATACCATATAGTGCTGATAAAATACCATTCTGAAAGTAATAACTTAATTAAAAAAATAAAACACTTGTGATAATTCCACATTTACTTAATACGGGCAGGACCGGTTTCGCTCATCATGAGCATTTTTAACTGATAATAGAATACATTCATACAAGCACTATTATTACTAAACATGGGAAATGTGCTTTATATTTTTAATGTAATGCCTTACCACAAGTTATTGACAGTGGACGCCCTAAAAGTGAGTAATAAATTAAATCAAAAAACTTGACAACCTCTGGCTTTAAAATTATTTTTCCAGAATGCCATGCCAAGAAATGATTTTCAAAAAAAAGAATCAACTTTTATTTATTAGTTCGTGTGTGGCTAATTCTGTTATTCATTGCAAATGAATATTTTTTTGTCTTCTAACATGTATGAAGTACTGTATTTTTATTTATATTATATTTGTCAAGTGCATGACGAATTGGCGTAAGCTGTAATTTCACGCACTGTCCTTATTATTTGAAACAATGAATGAGTCGCTATTTAAAATCAATTTCAGGTATACGTGCCTGTAGGGTTTTGCAAGAAAGAGAAAGAGTAAATTTCTGGGTGTAACATAGAACATAATTGGCAAGATATATCGAGGAAATACCTGAACGGTCATCAAACATGACAAAATTGATGCCCCAGTGGTAGAGGACGACTAAGAAAGTGATGGACAGACTGTGTAAAAAGACAGATAATGATGAGGGGTAGTGAAAGATCAGTCGTGGAGGAGGCGCAACAAAACAAAATCTATTGATGCTTAGAATAAGATTATAATGAAAACAATTATGAATATTACATATTCCACTTTTTACATCAGTGCAGTTACTCCCAATCATTAACTTTCAGCTAAGCGGTCCTTAGAACAACGATAAACAATCAACACGTTTAACTAGCCGAACCGAATCAGTTTAGGAAACATATTTTCAGTCGATTCAATATTGAATCGTACGTGTGATATTTTCCAAATTTAAAAACTATGCATATTCAGGTACTGGAATAATGTAATTTAGTTTATATTTTATAATAAAATCAAAGAAAATAAACAATTATAACACTGCTAAATTCCACAGATATTGAAGCTTTAGGGCAGACGTGAGAAAACTACAGCTGAGCTGTATTTTTGTGCTGCATATTAGACTCGTTTGATTATTGGTTTTATTATTGTATGATGAAATATCTTTTTACAATTATATACATCAAAAAAAGTATTTTACTTGCGGCCTGCCGTTGTTTTGAATACATTTTTTGACTCTTAACCAAATAGTTTGCTCAGACCTGCTTAGGGGTGATTGGTTTATACTTTCTATTATAAAAAAATGGATCTGTGATCTACTAGTGTAAGAAATACAAATATTTTTTTTCTTTTCACACAATTTAAAGAAATAGCAAATCTAATATGCATTAGGCAGTGTGTACCTATATTGATTACTAAAATATTTCTTTCAATTTATCAGATTGATGATTGGAAAATCCCATGCTACCATACGATTTCAGAAAAGGCCAGTCTGACGATTTATTGAAGAATAAAAATAAGATTTTAATTTATTTAGCAAACAAACTGTAAGTGGTATACTCTGTATTATAGTGTCATTTAACCTGCAAGGGTGTTAATTTATTTTCATGTAAATTGGTTTAACTGTCTCATTCTGTCATGTTGCGATGTTATGAAAATTTTAAAAATTCCGTACAGTTCGATCCTTAATCGTGCAAATCAACTAAATTTTCTATAAATATTGAAATTATACTTTATATGTAATTGATTGAAAAATATGTTTTGCCGGAAGCTGTTTTTTAACTGAGAACTCTTTAAACTGTTTCCATGACAGGCCATGATCAAACGGCAGCTAAATTGTAACATAAGATGTGTTTACTCATGATATAAGATACATATGATATTATTTGATTTTATGAAGGACGTTACAAATTCATTGAAATATTTTGCATACAATGTCTGGTTTTATCACATTTTTCTGCTTTGTCACTTTTAGAGCAGTTAGAACACTTCTCCTTTTTCGGAAGTATGAAACCGATGTTGAAAGATGTATTGAAAATACCTCTAAATACTTTTAAACTAACTGGTGCCACCGGCGGTACTTTCGAAAGACAGTCTATTTTATAGAATGCATCGTGAAGGTAGCTCACACTGCGCATGGATGCGGGCAAATATTTCTTTGAAGACTTGCTGTGGGACTGCACAGTGGGAAGTGATTTAATGAATTCAATGACTCTGTTTCTAGTTTCCAGGGGAGTTTTATTTGATGGTTCTCGGTGACCTCTTTGATCGAGCTTTGAGACATTAAATTGCGATGCATGCTTTTTTGTGTATCGAAGAGTCATTTGTGAAATATCTAAGGTGTTCAATAAAAACTGTTGGCAAATTTGACGATCCTCACCACAGAATGGAACAATGTATTTATAAACAACATTTCTGTGGCGTACTTTGTCTTTTTTGGCATCTTCTAGTTTGGTTTCGCTTAAACCATTTGAATCATTTGTTTCATTTGATTCAATCGGAGTATTCAATTCTATTGCATCACTAGATTCTTGATTTTCTTCATATTCTTTTGGGTCATGCTGTTCTTTCATAGTTTTCGATTTTCGTAATTTTTTGATTCTTTTAGATTTTTTAGCATCTTTTTTGATTTTTTTAACCTTTTTTAGTTTCTTTAACTTCTTAATAGTTGTCTTTTTGGGTGGTTTTTCTTTAATGCACGATAACAACCAATCTCTTTGTCTACTTGGGGTCATACCCCAGTAGAACTCGTGCAAATTCTGTCGTTCTTCCTCTGTGAACTTTGCTGTGCAATCATTACCACACCGCTTCCCTACGCACGGATTCATTTTTACTATTTTCCCTTTGCCGGGGATTTTTTCGGGTTTGATCTTTTTAACCCTGGGAGGTTTTTTAATTTTAGATTTAGCTTTTCTGCGTACTTTTAATGGCTTATTGTCGTTTCCTGTTGCTCTGTTCGAATTGAATAAGCTGGGAGGCTGAAATGTGTCAGACTTTTGAATTTCCGAATAGTTTCCGAGAATTGTATACTGATGATTATTGACGGTTTCAAGGTTTATTCTATTCACATTCGTATCATGCAATTTGAAGTCTGGTAATGATATAAAATCATTTTCCCTGTAGTCAACAAGATGAGCGGTGGGTGGTTGTCTATTATTGTCAATAAGGTTTGTCAGCATATGCCTACCGTCGATAGGATGGGAAGGGAGCGTCGATCTAGAATCCATTATATGTTTAAAGAGTATGGGGCCATTATCGCCACCATGGTTGATTTGCATCGACCTAGAATCGACGAAGTTTGATACACTTATTCTGCAATCGTTTTCTGTAACCATTGACCTGTCAGATATTTGGGTTACGAATTCTTGATAAGGAGCTTTGCTGAAATTGTACTCTTTGTGTTCCTCCATTTCAATTATTTGTTTTAAACTGTCTTCAATAGAATATTGTTAAGTGTTGACAAGTTCCTATTATTATAAACGAAATCAAATAAAAATATTGTAAATGACAGTTCATTCGTAGTACAAGATGGGCGAAACCAGAGAGATGTGTAGACAATAATAAAGAGACGCTGTGACGATACCTATAAAATAATAAAGTTAAAAAATATTTTTTTTAGGTTCTTTGTATTTTTCAGTTACATAGAGATGTATCATGAATTAAGATCTTTTGATCTGGCGATGGATCAATAAAACCATATCTGAACTTTTTACTTTGTAGTCAAGAGTTGCACATTTTGGAGCAAGTTAATCAAACATATTTGTTTTTTACAGGTTAAGTAATAAATGTCAAATCGAAGCATACAGAAGTGTTGAAGTGCAGCTCCTAGAAATAAATATGTGAGAATTTAGTACATTTATAAAGTGTCATTTTATTTCAATAACTGATTATTTTCTAGGTAAATCTTAACATTCTTTCTATTGAAGCCGTATGACATTTCGCTTCATTTGTGTAACATAAAATATAAGATCACGATATTTGAGTTTAATAATAAATTCTCCATCACTACGATTAACGAGCAAAACAATTTACTATTTTCAACTTCTTATCTAAATATTGTGTGTTATGCCAGGTACTAGGAATATTAAATACATAGAAAAATCACATACTATTATTACCCACAATTGGGTTAATTGTGTGTAATGTTTTGAATTCATCACGTTGTTTACTATATTTTCTTGTTTCTTCCTAGATAAGATGGCGAAAAGGACACAGCATGTATGGTTGAATGTGTGGAACAATTTTGTCAATTCATTGAAACCCAGAAAAATATCTGGTGACTTTAAAGGTACACAATTCACTTAGTTTATTACTTTCGATGGTAACTTTGTGGAAGTTCATTTTAATATAAAATTTAAAATAACTGATTATTCCACGTATTGTGTAACTAACTGTGACACGTGTTTCGATTCTATAACTCCCTCTTTAAAAGGGAAAAATCCTAATCTAATTGATTGCAGCTAATTAGTATCATTATTTCGATTCAATCACCCCCCTCTTTGCTTCCCTTAAAAGGAAAAAAACCCAAACTCCATTTTGTAATTTCATAATTTAAAAATTTTAGAATCATCTTGCTTCATTACTTAAGCAAAATTTGCGATAGTAAGTCTGAAGATGAAATACAAATAAAAAATCATTATGAAAGAGTCAACACAGCTTGTCAAACGAAACTTCTTAGAACAAACCAGAGCAGATGACATAATTTTTCATGATTGACGTGAATTATTTGTTTCTTTTATTTCATTCATGGATTATTTGATTACCAAAATTAAGCTTCCCAGAGATTCGCATTGTTTTTTTGCTAAATTTAGTAAATTTTCAGGGAGAAAAAGAGTAGCATGTTGTATAAGCATATTTACCATTGATAACTTTATTTAGATACAACTTGGGTTTCGATCGTTTTAACCTTTTAACTGCCAGCAGGTGTATGTATGGCGGTACCTCGCACGCCACGAGTTTAATTGCAATTATATATATTTTTTAATTTATCGTTTTTTCAAGTAGTAAAAACGAAAACTGTTTCAATTGTGAGTATAGGACGATATTCCCAATAGATGACGTAGTGTGTTCGACACAGTTGTATGTTTAACATAATTGATTTACGTTAGTAAAATCCCTTTCAAAGCGTGCGTCCAAAGACGTCATTTTATGTATGATTGGCGTACCGTTCACGGAAATGTTCGCGTCTTAAGACGCTTTGGCAGCCATCCGGTTAACTATTCCTTCCTCGCCTGGACAGTGTCATAAATTGTTTTTTCAGTAAATTTAAAAACAAATCATACAAAACAAAGATAAGCGAGAGGGATTAGCTAACCACTATTTCTCCTCCTAACCCTATCCCTTCTATCACTATTCTCTCATTGTTTGATGCTCAAAATATCCCGAGCAGGTTTGCCAAAAATTCCTTATAATTCCAAATTGATAAATTCTCAATGAATCATTATACGAAAGGTTTTGTTCGCCGCATGTGGTAAAAAAGTTATTTGCGTGAAAATACAGTACTAATTTCTTATTTTTTAAAAGGCCAAGATATGCACGGAAATAAATACTACGAGATTCCTGCAAATCCCTCTGCTGGGAAAAGAAAACCTTCTAGATGGTTTACACCAATAACTGGAGAGTCAGGTTTTGATCAAGAAAAGCCAGCGGAATGGGAATCTTGGCTAAGATTTAGAAGGTATTGTTAGACTTCTTTATAAAAACTAATTATCACAGATTGAAACTGCAATGTACTAAACACACAAAGATTTCACATCATCAAACTAAAGAATCTTTTTACAACTCACTCACTTGCTTCTTATTTCTAGGCCTGAACCACCAACAGAGGAGGAGCTTGCAAGAAATCAAGCCATTATCCATATGAAACAAAAAAATGCAGCTGAGCTTGAAATTAAATATTCAAAATTACGGGAGAGCCAAGGAAGAACTTTGCCAAAAGATGAAAAAGGCTTGGATTCCTTTCCCAAATATAAAGATATCCAGCCTGGACATATAGGGGACAAAGAGTAGATATTTGACTGTTTTATGATAGACGTATATAGAAAAAAATGAGATTGTACAAGGAATGTTTGCAGCCTGATTTTTAATCACAAAAATGGATATTGCAATATTTATTTTGTATGATTTTTAATCCTACGTACACATAATGGTAATATTGGTATAGCTGCTAATCCGTTAAAATTAAGATAATTTGAATACATCTGACTTAAATGAAGAAAAAGAGTACCTACACAAATGAATGCTACAACAAGAAGTTCATTCATTATAAATGTTAGGAATTGGCTTTTTTGGTTATTTTTTTAACATTACAAATTATACTTGTTTCTGTATACATAATGTATAGACAATGATGCAACATGTACTGTTTATTTATGTTTACCAATATTAACAATTTAATCCACATGCAAAAAAAATAGTTAAAATTTCTTTAGTCTATATTTTGTAAATATATTTATTTAACCAATAAAGATTTTTTGTTCAACAAACTTGTGTTCTCAATACAATGACTTGAACTCAGCTTGTTCATAAAGGCTCTTCTTAAAGAACTTATCAAATGTATATTACATTGAGTTAATAAAACACCAGATTAGAAGTCTTTTTGCACTTCAAGGTTATGTTCATTCAATGATTTGACTTTGACTCGAAACCACGAATAAACGTTTTTCGTCCCGCCTGTAAAATGTGTACTATGTGGGTTGATTCCTTTTACCTAACAGTCAATGTGTATTAATGATTATTATTTATTTTTGTTGGTCAACATTGGTTTGAAATATTTAACATTAAATTCCTAGTAAAGCACAAGAGTTATATAGCATACGACTGACTTTGAATGCAGCAGAAATTTACAGAAAGTCATACCATAATTCCTTTTTATTAGAGTTTAAGACATGATTGGGTAAGATAAGATGTTTCGAGTAAAATTTGCAAATGCCAATACTCAATAAAATATCGCAACGAAATCTCATAAAGTCCACCACATTAAATAACAATCAACACATCAATTTTTAGTAATACAACAGGTTGCGTTTATTTTTGAAGATTCTTTATTAGAAATAATAAACCAGTATTTGATGCACTGATTTTTCAGTACAAAGGAGACAAAATTATTTTCATATATATATCTATACAGCATCGGCCAGCGGTGGATGTTTCCTTATCTTGCATCACACTGTCTCACATGAGTATGAGCATGTAAGATAAGAGAGCAAACGACAGCATGTTCTTATATCTCACTCGTGCCTTTCATTTAACATGCGAGGCAAGAAAGGAAAATAATCGCAACACATGCCTGGTAATCGATGAAACCGTTTATAATAAATAAATGAAAAAGAAAAAAGGGAATCAAACAAAGAACACTTTGCATCTAAGAAAAAATATTTGAAGCGTTTAATTAAAATAGTTATAAAATCACATCATATACGCAATTTTAAGTGTGAAAATGTATATGTTCCTAAACTTTATGTAAGCCTACGAAAAAATATATTTTAAGTCTGCTGATACTGGTGTCTGGTATGTGCAATTTTATTTAATTTTACAGTCTATCGGTTAATAAATGCTGTTATTTTGTTTTTATTTAAATTAATTAAAAATAGAATACAATAGAAAAAAGAATCATTACTTATAGAAAATAACATTGTAACACAAATAAAAACATTGTTTGGCGCAAATATTGAAATGTTGACATATCGCCTTTTGTAACTAGACGCTTTATATATCTGTGTTGTTATTTTAATAAATTTTCCTGACTAAAAGGAACAAAGATGCCATGACACACATATGTTCAATACTTAAAATATTTCTTTTTCTTCGTATAGCAGAAAAATTTGTTTTAAACTAATAACATATTTTTATGCCCATCATTGTTTTTTCATCAAACAATTTTTGCCTTAAATGCAAATTGACAGACAACAATAAGCACACCAACTTTCATATATATATACATATGAAAATACTTTTCAATAATATAACTATCAATTAAGATTATTATTTGCAAACACGGCTCGTTCCAAAATAGTTAATAAATGAAACTAGAATTCCATATCATAAAACAATATACATTTTAAAAGTATTTTTAGTTTTACATTACTTTGGAAAGATATATTGTTTGCTATCAAGTCAGGTTTGAGACTGATTTCTTAAAATACTTTCGAATTTAATTTTTATTTACTATATTACATTCATGGTTAATATGACTAGACGTCCCGTTTTCACCGAGACAGTCCCAATTCCGAAAAGAGAAAAACTCCAGTTTAAAATAATGCGTAAAATCAAAATCCTTGCGGTAGAATCTAGACTAGTAGATAGAAGCGTGGGCATAATTAATACATTTCAATGTAAATACTGTATTTTTTATATAATTTCATATCATACATCTAATACAACATGAAAAAACATTACTATCTAGTCAAGTGTAAAGTATGAAAGTGTGAGACGCTTAAAACGCCGCCTAAAAGTTCCAAATTTATTTAGGTGTCAGGTTTGGGGAAAAAATAAATGATGAAAAAATTCATGATTCATGTTTCAACAATTTCGGAACGAGCTGGGTTTGCAAACAATAGCATCAATTGTAAAATATACACCAAGTTACATTTTTTGTATGAGGAAGGTAACGTAGAATGTATAAAAGAAGAAAGATTTTTTAATCATGTGAAATATGCTACGAAAAATTATCATTTTTTTGAAAATTCAAATTATATACAATTGAATAAATTCATTGCAACAGTTACAATATAGTAATAGGTTTTACATTAGAGTTAAGTCCAAATGATTTGTATTAATATTATTCGTATATACCTATTCAAGGAGACAAAATAGCAAATATTAAGTTCTAAAAAGTGTGTTTACATGGTATGTTTACCATTGCAAATGGTCATTGATTCGTAGCTTGATGATATGACTACATTATTAAAGAAAATTCTTTGAATACATTTTTTTTTCTTGCCTCAAAACCTATCAAGAAGCTAATGTAATTATATCGCCAATTCAAATGAAGATTAAATTTTATTTTGTCAAGTTTATTCTGTCTTAAAAATTTTCAAAGAGAACAAAAAAAAAATACATCGTAACTAATTCACTCTATAATAAAAATAAGTAAATTCGTGTTTTTTATGAAATTTATAATACTTCGATTAATTATTCTCTTAAGTGTCTCTTTGGTTAACAATAAAAAAGATGTCATGAAATATGAAGTACTATCAAATTAAACTTTTGGAAAAAAATACCTTTATCATATTTTCAATGGTATATTTTTTTTCAACGACTATCACAAGGAATCAATTTTACCATTATTTACTTAACAATTCAAACCTTAGAAATAGGAATTTTAATTAGAAAAGATAACTTTTTACAGATCCAATTTACAAAATAAAATAATTAAGTTAATTATTACTTTGGAGTGTAATTTTTACAATTAAAATATTTACGGCGTGAAAACTTTTATCAAAATTGCTTCTACTACACTGCGTTTAACTATATTTACATTTTATTCTTACAGCTAATTCTTGTGGTATATACATGGAATGAATCTTGGATGCTCACCAAACACATCATCTTCAATGTATTATAAGGCGCATCTTCATAAGGATTTACAATAGTTTTAAACAACAAAACAAAATGCAATAAACATACACGGATTTGTAAAAATCCTAAATTAACATCCTTTCAGTAATGCATTCATCGACAGTAATATTTTTAACAGTAATTCAGACAGTTGTTGAAAACTTTTCTTATTTAAAGATTAATGTTCGTTCGATAGATATAAAAAAATATAATTTTCACAATATCTTCGACTGATATTATGTATTAAAAAATTAAAAGCATATGGCAATGTAACCGCCGAATCTGCAAGTTGGCTAACTCGACTTTGGAAATTTTAACATAGAAAAAGCCTAATAATTTGGTCATCAAGCGGAATTTAATTTCAAAATTAGATTCAGTTACTTTCAAATAAAAGAAATAAAGTGTTTTTTGAAATGCTTAAATTCTGCGACTTTTCAGATTTCGCAGTCAATATGAAAATTTGGGTTGAAAATTAATTAATGAATGATAAGATTGTCATTACATTTAGTATTTCTACAGCATCGTTTATCAAATGCGTATTTTACAATTGATTGAATTTCATTAATAAAAAAAAAGGAAGTGTCTACTCCAAGATTAACAGAGGGCCTCCGAATTGTACTTATACTGCTGACTATAAACAATAGCACTAATACAGAATGTTTGATTCAGGTCAGCCAATGCACTAATAATTCAAAATTGAATAATAATTATCACTCGATTGATTCATTTTTTTCAATAAGTCACAACAATACATATTATGTTATTAATTGACAAATGATTAAAATGATACAAATATTGAGTTAAGCTTCTCGCTCTGCCATTCGATGATGGAGGCCATGCTAGTCTTTTTTTCTGTGCTTAATTATTAATCATTTCATTTCATAATATATACAATTGGATATCTGTAATCAAAAGAGCATTTTAGTGCGGCCAGTAGACCGCACCATAAAACAACATAATAATATTATTTATATTAAATCAGTTTTTTGTATAATAATTGAGGTATTCAGTTTCACAATAACTATTACACATATGAAAATAATATATGATTTGCAAACAAGAATAAAGAGATATTCGACTTTTATGGAAATGTAAATGACTCGGATGTATCAATATGGTAAAATCAGATATCTAACTATGGAAAAATTGAAATTATGACATGCTATCTGTATCAATTATTGATTGAAATATCCATTGTTAACAGTTAATTATTGTCAAAATAACATTTAACATCTTGAGTTGCGTGTGATATTTTACTAATCAAGCATCTAAATTATGGCCAAATACAATGTTAGTTGTAGTGTAATATTGGGAAATAAATAATTAATGCCGATCAATATGGATGGAAATGTTATTAGGTTGTTTGCAAATCACAATTAACTTTCTAAAAGTAATCCGGTGTAGATTATTCATTGCGTTCAGCTGTGTATTAGATATATGTCATTAATATAAAAAATCTTTAGTAATATTACTATCTTTGTAGAATATATATATGGTTATCATTTATCATATGTGTTTGAGAAATGTATAAAAACATTACAATATCATCTAGTTTTATAACTAATAAATCCTGATTCATTTGATTGAGGTTGTGAGTGGTTTGACAAGCTGTCGTTGTAATGCAAAACGGGTGTACCTAACGTATTGATTTTAGACTTTTAAATTTCACAAGTGAAAAGATTCTACAAATAGTTAACAAAACATTTCATAATGAAACAATAAATTTTAACAAATGAAAGTGAGATATTTCAAAGAGTATTAAATATAAACAAAAAAAATTTTGGTGAAGCATTTTCAACGACAACTTCTTGTGTAAAACAATTATCCGGGGTCGAGCGGGCAAAAAAGCGCACTCGACTACTGTAAATAACGGTCTTAATTCTAATGCTTAAAATCTAAATTAGTTCTTAAAAAATAAAACCATCGATTATCCCATTTCAAGAATTTTCAATAAATAAATATACAAAGAAATATTTCCTTTGTGATAGTCCCATTCTGGGTAAATTTGATTAGCTGAAAATTGCGAATTATTTGAGTGGAGATAATCAATAGTCAATATTTCAAAATATGGTATTGAAAGTCAATTAACAAGATTTCACAGATGACAAATCGCAATTAATTGCATTATGATAAAACTTTCTAAGGTTTTTGTAATAATAGTATAGTGATAGAATAGATAAAATGAGAAAAAAAATAAACTTTGAAAAGTGTCTATCTGCGGAAAGTATTAATGACTATTTAACGGTAATTAATGTGAGATGCATTTTGACACCTCCTACAAAAGTATTGCAACTTCAAAGTTAGAACTTTACAGGAGAGCGGTTTAAAAAGATAGAAGCTTGCTGTATGTTGAGTGTTTGATCGTTTTTGCACCAGATTTGGGATTTTCATTGTCAAATATATATAAAGACTTGAGCATTTCTCTTTAAACCACTCTGCTGTAAAGTGCTGATTTTTAAATTAGGAGGTGTCGATTTGAATAAAAACAGATAATATCAACAAATGTAATAAGAATGTGAAAGGTGAGGTTGTATTGTTAAAGATGAGAAAAAAAGTTATTTATGAAAAACGGCAACAATTTTTAAAATGACTATGAGTGAACTGTGATATTTCAAGAAGTACGAAAAATAAAAACATTCATCAAAAAAGTTCAAGTTCATCCGTGCACTTGAACGCCTGAAGATGCCGAAAGGCGAATCCCGGTTCGTTAGTGACAAAATCTGTGCGAATGTACATAGTTTGAACGATTCAAATTTAAAAACAGTAACATTGTCGGCACAAAAAGAGGTACATTATTTAAACATTTCTATAAATATTTAATGTGAAATATATCACAAATCTATATTACTTTAACATTTTATTAAAATTGTCAACGGAGAGTTCAACAGACCCATTCTCTACCATTATTAATAGGTTTAAGTTATTGATCTAAAAATATGGACAACTTTTGCTAATCTGGACTAGTTATATCAGCGATATTTCTAATACTAAATAATTCAACAATGTGAAAATTGGGGTTTAGACTAAAGATCCTTCATGCAGATGTTTTTGTAGTTTATGAAAATCAATCAATACAATAACTTAAATAGATATTCTGCATTTTTATAATGAAAAACTCACATTCATATAAAACTAAGTGCAATGCAAAAGATAAATTTATGTGCTGAGTAATCATAATCACAAGACAAAAGTAAATATGAAATAAAACTGTGATCATGTCTTATCTTTTCTTTAGCTGATTTTTTAAAATTGGAAGTAGGAAACGATTTCAATAGATATGTTTTACATCAAGCTTCTCTTTTTTCTGCCATAAAATGAACTGAAATTGATGAATAATGTAATCAGCTAGTTAATTCAATTGTATATTTGGAAACTATAAAAAAAAAAAATCTTGGAAATATGTACACCGACGATTTATGCGAATTATGAAATATTAGTATGAAATTTGTCACCTTATTTCAAACATACTATGTCACTTAATCATACTGAATATTATGTTCATATTTCACGTAAGTTGACAGTTTCCTTGTTTTCCAAGTATGATAATTCAATATTTTCCTATTCGTAATAAAATTTCCTACAAAATTGCATTGTTTTTTGGCAGCATTTGGTAAATTTTCAGATAGAAAAAGAGAATCCTTGTTGTAAAGGATGTTTACAATTATGTTTATCCATGTTATTGCAACCTAACAATTTTTCTTCATAAAATTTCACAAATGTAGAAAAAAATTGTCTGCACATATTAAAAATCTATCCAGATGCATGTGAATATTTAACAGGATTTTGATACTGCAAAATTCTGGAAAACAATAGCAATATTATGCCACAAAGTCTAAAGGTCTGTTGAACCCTCCTTTTCTATTCATGTACTGTCTGTATTTCCTCTTCAATACAACCTGTACTTCTCCAGCTTCATTATTTTCCACTTTCTTTCCTTTTGTAGTTTGAAAGCCTCCGAAACCCATCACCCTGATCATCTCTTGTTCCTCGGGTGATTTTCCTTCTAAGTCTGCTTGCGTGATGGCCGGCCGTTCCGCTTGTGCGTTTGACCTGAAATCGTGCAAGCAATGCGCAGTTCTAATAATTCAAAATTGTTAAACAACAATAGGCATGAGACTTATGACAGACGAAGAGAATTATTAATGTTGAAAGCAATTCAAAAAGAAAATATATCACAAACACCCATGCCCAAGATGTAAAATGTTAAATTAAAACATTAGATATTGATTGAATCCTTGCCGGGATTTGAATCTAGACCCAATTGATTGTTGGGGTACATCTCTTACCACTAGACCGCAGAGGTCGACAATTCAGATTATTAATTGCATCCTCAAAAGAAAAATAAGTGTTTACTTAGTTTTTATTTTGTGGTTGATTTTGTCATATTTTTACACTCAGTGAGGTCTTAAGGCTATGTGCCGCCCCTAAGCGAGCTTAAAATAGCGCCCTTATGATTTTACGAAATAAATATATTTTAATTACATTGCTTATGCATCTCTCAAGCCCATAAGAGTATAAGAAACATTTTTCAATTATTTCCCATTATTCTAGGAATTTATCAATATCCCCTATGCACACGGAACGTCGCTGTTTACACTATTCGAAAGAACTTCAGAAAACAATAGATGCACACATAGAAATAAGGCTTAACTAAACATCTCTTTAATACATGGATTCCCAACTTATGGGTCGCGACAGGTTTTCTGGGGGTCACCAATTTTTTTCAATTTTGGATTTGAACAACAAAACTAAAACTACAGTCAACTAAAATTACCTTATTAAAAAAATGCCCTTTTCAAATGCATCGGGGCTGTGGGTCACATGGCATAGAGTGGTATTTTTTCTATCAAAAAAATGTCAATAATTGGTCTGATGAATGATATTTTAAGAGTGAAAATACTAACCTAGAAACCTGTGATGGTTTGGTGGACCCCCCAGCCGTAGGTGAATCACTCCTTGATCTAGATCTCCTATTTACCCTTCTATCGGTAGACCTTTGACGAGTTCTCACGGAACGCGGATTATTGTCTCGTGACCGTGATCGCTCTCGCTCTCGGCTTCGGTGTCTTTCACGCCGGGAGCGCTCCGCTCGGTCGCGGTCACGTTTAGGATCTTCACGCCGCCGGGCTGCAGTGGGGCTGGGGGAACGACCCATCTCAAGCTAACTGCAAAGAACGATGTTACTACATTAAAACATTACAAATGTATTGCTTTGTATATAATATTGATATGATACATCATGTTGACAACTATTCAACAATAAAAATATAAATGAAGCATGTCAAATTCTAAGCTTTAAAATTAAGAATACGTAAATTACTATCGTGTTAACCATTAAACAAATTATTTGTATCAGTTAACAACAGACGTATTTCATTGACAGGTGTTGAAATATCTGAGATGAATTTTCATAAAAGTACATATTATTCGTGCACATTGAAATTACATTTAACTTTAAATCTGATGTTACATATTATATGTAATATTTGAAATACATGTGTTTGATCTTCAGGGTTTGCAACGTTAGAAACCAGTTCTTGCAGACCGTTGCATCTGTATACAAAAGTTTTTATAAGCCTTTTCAATACAGCTGTAGGAGTAGAGAAAAAGCACTTCGAGACTCATTTTCAAAATATCATTAATGTACTAATTGATTATGAGAAAAATGATTTACCTTAAGCCTAAAGAAAATAAAAATAAAATAATGTCGGTAAAAACCCTGTTTACTGTTCAGCCATTTAGCCGAATGACAGAACGCACAGAAAGCTGCATTACCAACAAAACAGCTTTGATTTTTACTCGCTACGCTGCGATACTAGCTTGTCTTGTCTATTTAATTCAGTTTCAAAATGAAAACTGGGGACTCTTAGAAATGGTTTTATTTTGATGATTTACTGAATAAAAAATCAAAAAAGATTTTCTTCATATGTTTTATATACGAAGTCTTCGTTTAATTCTTGACAAAGTTTCCATTGATCTCTTATTCACTAAAATATTGGACGTGAAATCTTGATAGATTCAAATTTTACTACTTGGTGCGCTTTTGAGCTTTTGCATTATTGCGCACGCATGAACGGCAACGGATATGGGAAAACCCACTACAGACGCTCCGGAAAAAAGCGAAGGCTGACATCGATTGCCGAATGGACACTGTCGTCGAACGAAACCGAAAAGTGTTTTAATTTTTCTAGGAATGCCGGCTACGCCCGAGACACAGTTCGGTTGAATTTGCGAATCAAATTATTCTGAAAATTGTCAAAGTCTCAATACAGGCGCGTGTGCTCTCTGTGTACAAAATCAGTTCGAAAACTAGATAAGTGATCTAAGAAAGTGAGTGATATAGTGCCGCAATATATTCTCGGATTGCCGTGGGATTCTGTTACAGGTGCGTAATTATAATATTTGAGCAGATTTCTGAACGCTTCAGATACTATAGTGTCTTTCTACTTTGATGGAATTGTGTATAAATCCTAATTTCGGCGACATTTTGACGTATAAATTTTATTAGGGGTGTGTCGGAGCGCCAAAAGTCTTGAACCCATTTTTAGACGATGACAGAATCGCTGTTTTAGAACCAGTAACCGGCAAATCTCTGTTGCCATGTCAATTTATTGTTATTTCACCCAATTTTAATATCTATATTTCATGACCATTTTGTAATGGCGTTTGAAGAACGCTTTTGAATTATATTTTGATGATATCGGAAGTCATCAATCTATGTTACAGTTTTTTTGTTCATATTACTTGTGTGAATGCGCAACTACTTGTTAAAAATACACCGCACAGTCCGCGCGCTTATAACAAACACTCAAGGTAGATCTGTTACCTTTATTGTAAAGGAATCATTATTCAACAATCGGATTTCTCAAACCTTGGAAGCTCAAATAATTTCTTTTGATGCGAATGGGTTTTCAATCGGAATGACGTTTTGTTGTCGTGCATATGAGGAGTATTTTGTAAACAAAGTACTTCCTGATGGTATCCTCTTCGAGAATTCTTCTTGTTTTTTTGTTTTGAATTAGTTTTTCCAGAATTTCAAGGAATAAACTCGTAATTTTAAAAAACCATTCAACTTACCTAGCAACATTCTTAAATTAGTAGGTTACCTAGTAATTATTCAAATTTAGAACGCCAGTTTGGCTGTTTGGCATCATAAAGTTATGTTGATCACAGTGGCGTATCGATGTTTAAAATTGAATATTTTAGTTAGATTCACGATGTAATGGTTTTTAACAGTACCAGGGATCGCTAAATTCGTTATGTTGGTACTCGGCTCGAATTCGTCATTTTGAACTGTTTGATGTACCTACTGAATAAGTGTCAGATTTAATTAGTAATTTAACCACCAAATAATAATCGTTATTAATTAAAAATGATAGTAGGACCCATTACTTTCATTAGTCAGTTTATATCAATCTCATTTATTGTAAACACCATCAAACTAATACCACTTCCTCTTCGAACAACCAATATCATCCATCGTTCTAACAAATTACAACTTTTTGTATATCTATTCAAAGATTATTTGTCTTGAGTTATCTGTCTTGTCTGTATATGTATCTGACACGCAGTTATATGCGTGCAGCACAACACATTCACCATTCCTCTGTCGGCACATTAAACATGTTGACAGGCGGCATTTCCACCTTGTATTTACAAATCTTGAACTGGTTATTTAATCAAAACCACGAAAACTGACGAGAAATTGCTTTTATTGCAGATTTTTGTTTATCGGCGATAACTATCATTATCTCTTAAAACAGGAATTGAATTTAATAATTAATGTAATAAATTTCACGTCATTTTGGAAACACCATACTTTTAGTACGAAACTTAAAAATACATTTACATATTATTTAATATCTCCTGGCAACTTTGCTTTCTATCAGATTTGGGGTTTTCGAAATTGTCTATCATTCTCATGCTTTAAAAAGAATTATTGGTATCTTTTAACCAGTTAACGATAACGACCCCACCGGTGTCCCCATACCTACTAACCCCACACGCTATAGTCCCACCGTGTGTTCTCCATTATTACGGCGTCAATAAATATTTTTTTCAGCTCGCGTCATTGAATAAGGTCCGACATCTCTATCTACCACTCACAAATGAATATAAAGTTTTCGTTTTACAGTTTTCGTAAAGAGAAATTCAACAAAAAATGAATAGAGGTCATAAGGGCTGTCACAACATTTGGATAAATAATCATAGCAAATGCGAAATATTAATTTTTGCATATGTATAGGTTTCAAAACAATTCATAAATATCAAAGCTTCTTAAATTCTTAAGTAAAAAACGCCAAAAATCGTACAGGTGCAGGGGTTGGTCGAATTGCTAAGCCTTTGAACAAATACGTCAATATTTCTTCATGGTAAAACAGTCGACGTAGAAAATCATCTAGCTAAGCGGCGTTTTGAACATACATTGACAACATTGATTTATATGACTAATCTACAATCTCCGCCCCCTTCACAAAAATAAAAATGTATGTACAGATACTTTTTTTGGCCGTTTTCTGTAAAGGTTAATCGGTCAGGGCACACATGTTTTTTTTTTAGATGTTTAATATGAGACATGTTATTTACAAGTAGTTAATGCTTTCAACATGTTACGATAATTTATCCCAATATTCTAAATGCATTTATAACATTTACCCTCAGTCATAAGAAAACAATCACTCGTAAGCGTAAGTCTTCGGCATTACATTCCCGTAATTGAGCAAACTCCCACGTTATGGATTTTTTGTCCACTTCACCTCTGAAGCTAAGCACTTTTGCTAGAAATATAAATAAAAAGCGTTGTGTGGTATGTGCTGCTCAAAAAAAAGAACATCCTACTAAAATTTCTTTTTGTAAACAATGTGTGTGTCATTATTTGCAGTGCCGTGTTTTGAAACAACCACACAAAAATATTTTTTTAATATATCTCGTACGTTATATACCCAGAAACATTTTTGTGAACTAATTTTATTTATCATGTCAATAATTTTATAAAATTCTTTTTTGTGACAACCCTAGCATCATTTACTTTCTAATTGTGTGAACTAATCGAGACATTGTGGGATATAATATATAATTTTTTTGCATTAAACTTTATTGTTCTAAAATTAATTCTAAAACGGTATTTTTTATAAAATGTGTGGTGACAAACCCCAAATTGAGGAAGATCGTTTATAACGCGCCTAACTACAAGCTTTGTTATGGTTAATTGCATGGATTACTTTTATCGGGATGGAGAAACATCTAAAGCCATAAAAATCACGTGAATAGTCCAATGTGTATGCCCTTTTTTAGTTTTTAGAAAATTGCTAGCGTAAACAGGACAAAAAAACCATATTTTTCGTAGCTGTTAACGGGTTTAAGAAGTAATACCCGCATGTTATGGGTGAATACATAATATGAATCCAGTTCTACGATTCAGATTAAAATGTCTTGTTTCACTTTAGATCAGAGCCGGATTAGATCACCAAGAAGAGGGGGACTAGATTTTTTCATTCATACATGTATATTGAACCATTTACTTACTGCGAACGCTGCAGACCAAGATGTAGAACATATCGACTGTGGAAAGGAAAAAGGACATAACCCACACATCAAATTTTACAGGAGGCGCAAAAAACGTGTTTTGACCATTTTGTGACATGCAAATTATGAATTATACACAACCAGTACGGAGACTTATAAACGGGTGTTTAATTGACATAATCTAATATTAATTCAAGAATTTGTCTCGGAAAAACCTTTATTTCAGTCTTTTTTCTTGGTTTTAATTTTTTACAAAGTCATCTTTTTCAAACATAAAAACTAAATTTAGATACTAATTCAGCATTTGCAGCTTGCATCCTTTTAAAAGAACGTGTATCAAGTTGTAAACATAGTGATTATCGAAAATAACCTGTTTTGAAAAAACTGTGAGTTACGTCCTTTTTCCTTTCCACAGTCGATATGTATCGTATATATGTCGATACAAACCACAAAAGAACCTTATGGATATTTTGTAACCATGTCCACTACCAATGTAGAGCACATGTACTCCTAATGGAGATTCTCTTAAAAGAAATGTTTCAGATTCAGATAAATTTACAAAAAAAAAGAATGAGTCAAAAGGCTGCACCAAAGTAGTGAAAAGTCCGTAAGTTTCTCACTTCACTTCGGACTTTTCACTTTACTTAACGTACACTTAAGAGTCTAAAGTGTACGTTTTTATCACTCGTGTTGAGGTCAGTCATTCCTTGCTTCAGATGAAAAGATTGTCGAAAACATGATATTATTTTATAAGGGTTCCATATTTCGACGATATTTTTTTATTTGTTCTACATATTTATAAACTATATTAATTTACTTTGGGGGCTCCACAATCTGTTCAGTGCTTGCGGCTTCTAAAGGTTCTTAACCAGCTTCATACGTGGATATTTTCATGTAATTGTTTTATTAAACCGAACGTGGGCAATATTATCGCGTGAGATTACAGTACATTTCCAAAAATGAAATAAAAATAATAAAAATAGAAAGGGGGCTTGATAACGAAGTTCTCATTACAGCAGAAAGTTTATATCAATCGTATGTGCTAAGTTTCTGAAAATTGACGTAATTTTATATTTCTTCTGGAGGTTCAAAACTAAAAATGCGAAGGTATGCATATTGTCAGATTGATAAGATAACAATCGTTGCAGAATTTTATGCGGGTGGCTAATGGGAATTTTGCGTAATAGTGTGTGTGTAACATTATGCTGTTATCTAAGTATGAAAGCATTGCATAATTTGATAAACGATATGTTCTCTAAATTATTCTTAAGTATAATTAATTAGGCTTGGCAAAGTCCTACATGCGATGTTTGCGTCTCGATAGTGCATTTCATTAAATTATCATTGCTCGCTTTATGGTTTTTAATTTTAAATCTAGTATTTTAGTGTTTTAAGACATTCTCGTCACATTATTGTCCCGATAAATGTTGTCGGGGGAAATTTTAATGACCCTGAAAATATTGAAGATGATCAAAGAATGTGAATAAAAAGATCATACGAGTAACATATTTTTTCAGCTATTCGCATTATCTGCGCGTAATGCAAAATATGTTCGACTGTTTTTGAATACCTGACAAATGAGGGTAACCGACTCGATGATGGAACCGTGCTAAACAATGGTATTTATGCAAGTGATATAACGATTAAAAAAAAAATAGAATATACTTACTGCCACTGAGTGGGGTTTCTACAAACATATGTAATTATTATTAAAAAAAATAAAATTGTATAAAACATTTTCAATCTGTGTCTTTTTATTTGATGAACCATTTTACCCAACTCTTTATCTTCAAAATTGGCAATTATCTCAAGCTTATCATCGCTATAGTTAATCTTTTTTTTTTTTTTTTTTAAATACATTACGGCACCAAAGTAGATTTTATCGTATATATACACTTGCGTATGTGTTATTATTTATTATTCTAAATGATGTTTTATCAGCCTGCTATCTTTCGCGGATCAAGTGTTTCTGATATATTTTTTTTTTGTTATCTGTCATAAGCGATCCACCTTAGTTGGTATCTTATACAATTCGATATTAATGACTAATTATATTAATTTATTGTACCTTTAGCTATGCGTGTACTTGGGTTGTTATTTAGTGAGATCCGGTCCAGGTCCTACACTTATAGCCCTGTGTCAGAAGTTTACTATCAAATTTATTTGCAATCAAACCCGTATGGAAGCGGACAATTTAGCTTAAAGATGCACCATTTAATTGCCAATATAATTATGATTAAAAATGTCACTTACAACTCGTGACCCGAGTACTACAAGGTTCTATGTGTTTTTTTTTTTGACGAAACAAGTAACAATGCAGCAGTCTTCCAAATACCATTATTAGTTTACATTGTTATTTTTGTTTCGTCAAAAATTTTCACATAGAACCTTGTAGTACTCGGGTCGCGAACTGCTGAACAATAGATTATTTTCTTTACAGCGGGATTATTTTTGGTACCATTGGATAATCCCATGGTAATTATCTGTCGATGGTTAATGTGGTCTGCTCTTCTCATCCTTGTTTAGTGGTATAGGTACCAGTTCTAACATGAAGCATTTATCTTTGACTTTCTATAATTATTTGAGGTCAAAGTACAGTTATTCTACTCATACCTAAGTACACATAAAAACACTTTGAGAAAATACTTATCACCGATGGGTTCTTTCTACTCATACCAAATTCATTTAAATGAGTGCTTATACACCGATAGTGATATTTGGCCGTGGTTTTAACGGTGTTCAAAGTAAATTTTAATACCCAACTACATATTTTGTTTTTTGAATTATATTGCCGTATCGTATTTATATCAAGCTATGTTTGGCGTGTCTGGGTAAAGTTTCTTGTCTTGGAGTGATTGGTTTTCTGAACCCTTCTAAGTTATTGCAAAATAAGTATCACAAAAAATAAGTTTATCACGTGGAAAAGAAAGTACCAATTTACACTCAAATCAGCGAAGGCTCTTAGAAGATAGGTCATGTAGTTTCTGTATCAACTTCAAAATGATAGTGATACAGAAACTAAAATAACTAACTTTTATCTTGTTTGCATTTTTCTTTTCGGTCTGGCTCCGAATAAATATGCCGTGTTATATTCAAATAAAAGCACTTAACGTTTGTTCAATATTAAAATAACCAGTGTATAGTGTTTACAATGGGTCAACATCTTAAATAAATTCGTTCTGAGCGCTTGTTGTAAAATTTAACTTCTTTTGACAGAGTTTTGACATAGCCTGTAATAATAGCCCGGCGGTATTTGATTATTTATTATGGAGGCGACAGAGAACAATAAGCGCTCTTGGACTTGTATGGTTTCAATCGCAAACCAATCCACCGCCGAGCCAAGTCTTTTGTTGGTATCCCCAGTTGTATTTTTTTGCGGTCGAAGGTGTCGCAAACGATTGGACGGCGACGTGCGTTGCGCGTCAGGTTTGACAGGTTGTCGTTAACTGGAAGTCCTTCATTCACGCAGCTCTGTTTTTCGATACGTCGACTTTTAAAAAAATCCTTGGATGTTCACTGTCTGACCTTTAGATCGAAGTTTCTCAACCCTTTCGAGACTCGGGAATTAAAGGTTCCAAAATAAATTTCAATTCTTTGTCCGTCGACAAATTTCACTATTTGACCCAGGAATCCTCAAAATGAAAAGACATGAGACTTTTTTTATTTTAGCTCTTCCCGATTTTTAAAACCTAGGCGTTTATGAATTTGCCCGTGGCCCCTCAAAACTGTGCTGTGGCTCTTTTATTTTTTTTCTTTGGAACTTGCAGGGGTTCCCGGTTGATGAGATGGTTTAGATCATGCTTGAGGACATCATGATTAGTTTTGAGGATAGTCAATGTGTTATTTATAAATGTTAAATATTTTTTTATCGTGTTGTCCTTGTGTGCTATAATTTCTAAATATAAGCAACTTTTAAAATCACTCACTACTATCTCGCCAGAAATCACCCAAAATAATAATGAATTCGTTATGTAAACACTTTGTACAGGATACTATAAACACTCGATGACTAATATTTCCGCCATAAAATCGATACCAAAGAAGAGGTTCATTAACTGTTAGTTTGACGATGGTTTGGATAGAGGGACTGGGGAGGCCATCGCCTGAAAGTGGGTGTGACGTAATGTTTTTGTTTTTTTTTCACTATGGAAGTTTCTACAATATAGTTTTCAATTACGTAACAACCCTTAATTAATTGCGGCGTTTTCATTGCCTGCTTCGCCAAATTAAGGATTTTTAAAAAAAATGTATTCCTTGTTAATCTTTGGTGTTCATGACATGCTCATCCCGAGTGTTGTGGGACAAGAAAAACGGACGGGCAGGCTATCCCGGCTGTGTAATTTTTAGGCTTATCTCTTTCGAACGACTCTTCATCATTTCCAATTCGCATCATTCGTAATAATAAAGCGATTCATGTTTATCTTTATTGTCTCGCGGTGATGTCATGGTGTCATTCTGTTTCTGACTTCAATTCAATTCGAGCGGACAATGCCGCTTTTGATGGGTCGACGCGGGCGACATTGGACGCGATCGGTTCGGTTCACTGCAATCAGCGTCCGCGCTTACCCGCGGAAGAGTAAAAACTGAGAGGAAACAATATTCCGGTTTTGTCGTAACGCAACTATATTGGCTATGGACCGTATTTTATTCTATGACATAAAAAAACATTATTGGGTCGTACACACGAGTCGTATACAATGAGCAAATATCGATATGTATAATGTTTTACTTCCATTTGCGGCGGGAGACAGAGCTCGTCAGTAGAGTTGTTCCAATCTCATACTAAAATATAAGTGCTTTTTATAATTAAATAAAAAGGATGACAGGGCGGATATAAGCCAGACATATTTCAATTCTTAGAGCTGGATAATTAAATCAGATAACTACTTAAACTTGGATCATCGACGAATATTGTTTATGGAGCGCACTGTAAATTCTTGGTGGATATGCATTTTTTTTTTTTTTAATAAATATCTTATGAATTCCGCAGTATTTTTTTTTAAATATCAAGTGAATACATATACAACATAACAATTAGTCTAATAACGTTGTATACAGAATCGGCCAGAGGATTTCATCCCCTGTGTCAAAACTAGAACTAAATGAGTTGGTAGTACTAAAATGTTAGTGCGGCGCCTGTGTGGCATACGCCACTAGCCAGTCCTGGTTGTATATTCGTCAAGAATATGGTAAATTGAATACCACACTGCATGTACTCAGAATAGTCTTTATATATGTACAGCCATTTTTACTAGCACGAGGTTTCTAAAAATGATAGTGTACAGTGGCAGGGGTAGTCTGCATAAAAGTATGCGGATTGTGTGTGATATGTGGCCGCACGTGGCGGACTTCAGTTTGCTCTGGAATGAACTGTAATGATATATTTAGAATAAACAATGCACTTATTGAAAAAATATTTTAGGATAAAATATTACGTATTCGCGCTTTTCACTTTTTACCCATAGAAAATACACGAGTCTGACTTTTAATAATGATTTTTTCGTTAACTTAAACTCATCTAAAGTTTTTTGAAAAAAATATTACAATTTAATCGCCATCTGAATATGCTCTGAGCTGACAGTGCGCATTTTAGAAATCTGGATGGCTTAACGACGTCTTATAGGCAGGTATTTTATAAGTGAAGGCTGTCTTGTATCCGCACCGCATATCCGAACTCCACGGGGCTTATACTATCTACAAGTTAGCATTAGAGAGGGTTTGATAACGGAGCTCCAATTGAGTTCCAGTCGTAAACGGGAAGCCGCTATTCAATTCGCCAATTCAACACACACAGGCAAGTGAGCACGACGTTGTCAGCATATACCGACTGACAGAGGTTGGCAAATCGAATATCACCGAGTAGTGTCGAGGATGGTCTCTTATATGTACATATATAGATAGCATATAATACAAATCGAACATATCAGCTGCAACCGGCCATTGATGTAGTTTCGAATCAAAAAGTATAAGGTAATGCTAGTGATACAGCCACTTAATAGGCTATTAAGGCCCGTATTAAATTTAAGTTACTTTCCCATCAATATTTTTTGACAACATTCATTACCAATAGTTTCCAATGTGCAAATTAAAAATAATTATTACATTTCGCCGCGACGGAGCGCGTTGACAAGATTACTAGTTACTCAATCAAATCTAATTGACAGGTTTGATTTTTTCGAAAATAGTCGTTTTAATTGTCTTGCGTACCAGAAACGCTTTCTTACTTAATTAATTTCGGATTTTTGATGCATTTGATATTCATTTGTAATTTTAATAAATTAGACAAGTTGAAGAGTCGTCGAAGTGTTGTGTTTTTGACGGAGTCGTTGGAAAACGGGCGACTCCCGACTCCTTTTTAAATTAAAAACTACATGTATGGTTTTAAACCGGTTGGGTTTTTTTACGACTCCACAGCCCTGATATACACGCAATTTTTTGCTTTTTTGTTGCTATATTTCGAGTGTTAACCCTGCCTCTACATATCACACTACAATACACGAAAGATAGCTGCGCTGCAATGTAATTTCAATCGTCAAGATGAATACGTTTTTGATTTTGCAGAATATAATTGGCTTATATTTTCAACATACTTAGCTGCTTTTGTTCGATATGGTCATCATTATTATACCTGCAAAGTGAACTGATCACAAATTATTTTTTATAGATTATGGTGGATTATACAGGTAACATCATATTATCTATACCGACTTTTGTTAACTGTTTTGCAAGTCAAATTTTCCCATACACACATTTAAATTACTATTTTTTGTTATGTTCGCTTAAAAATGTAGAGAATTTTAAAAAACATAGCCTATCAAATAAAAATTACTCTTCAAGAACGGGTCGTTTAGGAATGCCAGATAGAATCCCAAATCGGCACAATTAGTAATATATCACTATGTTATTACGGTGGTTGGCACGAATGAAATAAAATCCTTCCATTTCTCAGTACTTTATTACCTTGTCATAAAATTCCCACAATGAACAATTTGCTTATACATACAATTACATTTAAATTACCCATTGTAATTGAAAAGTGATATCTGATAACGTTCAAAAGTTCCAACAGTATGGTAGAACGGCATCCTTTCTTTACTAAGCCGTTATTCCTTAGTGAACCGTTTTTCTTTTTGCCCCGGTAACCTTTCTAAAAATAAACAATATTATGATATCGTATTGTGCCCAATTAATAAGCATTCCAGCCGCGCGGATGAAGGGAACAAGAGATATTCGTTTGGAATTCGACGGCTAGATCTAAAAATATAATATGTAGTTATGCATGGAAACCCTCAACATGGCATTGGATGCCAACCCTTTTGTTTAGATCAGCTGTTCGTTGAAATAATGGACTCGTGGGATTAATTAGACGGGCGAGAATACTTAGACAATTTAAAATACTTAACTTGGTAAGTGTCTTAGTATTTAACGCTGTTTATTTGGTTCTCTTGTTTTTAAAAATTCCACTATCGATCTTATCTTGTCTTATCCGTCTGTCTAAGTAACCATAAGTTGGTATGTTGTACATATCAAAGCACAAAAATACATTTTTATGTCATTGTGTATTTCTGGTTAAATTTAATTACATTCAACTCTTTTTTTACATGGTAGATACGTTACACAAAAAATGTGTGATTGAATTCTAGAAAAAATTAAGACTGGTTCCTTGTATTTCAAAAGTCGTGCAAAAAAGAATGTAATAATGAAGAGCCAGTAAGTAAATTATTCAAAACATTATTCATAATATGTATTTCTATTTTTTAAAATATATCACTATTCATCGCGACTTATTATGTACGGGAACTTTTATGAGGAACTGTAGATAAACCGCTTTTATCACTACTAGTATCTGACACGTCTGATGTATTAGGATCTCACGAAGCCTTTTGTTTGGTGTTAATTTCTTGTGTTGTTGAATTTCCTGTTATTAGGAAATCCGTTATCCATTTCTGTGTAAAAAATATTTATATTTTTAAGTGGACCGTGTTAAAAACGTTTTGTGTATATTCATTTTGGCTAATTTTTAATTGGCATATACATTTTCTCAATATAATATTGCGTTTTTTTTTTTTTATGAAATATGTATTGTTTAGAAAACTTACTACTTAATTACCGATTCAAATATAAATTGTTTGTTGGATCTCAATATAAACAATATTTCTTTAAAGCTAAAGAAATATCTCGAAACAGTTAAACAATGTCGAGTATTGTTCGCTGGTTTCAATACCTGCAAGGAAATCCTTCATCAAAGGTATCCCGTCGCTGAATCAAATCACGCAAGCGCACGTATGCGTTGGCCAACTTCCAACGGGAAAACATTTCTCCAGCATATTACTCCAGTGAGTGTGTTTACTTAGATATTTCGTCTTCCCGGCGAGCTGAACACCGGCTTTCTTGGTTGGACCATTCTTCGGGAAGGCATTTAAGTCACAATTTATGTTTCATAAAATAAATATGCTAGTGCAGTTTTTGGATGATGGTTCAGCTCTAGAAAAATTCACCCACTCGTCGAACACATGTAATTTGCGAGCAAAATTTACCCGACACTCTTTTTAGCTTTTCGTTTCGAGTGACGCAAATCTATTTTCAATAAAAACAAACACCGATTTTATACAAACGTTCAATTTGCTCTCAGACAGTTTATCTGTCGAAACATATTTTGATGTCGTGTTACAATTTTTGTTAGTTTGGAATTCGTGGAACATTCAACATATCCTTTTAGCTGCCGTAGATAATAAATAGTAATTACCTAGCACGCCGGCTATAATTTGCAACTATTAATTTAATTAGTTATTGACGAGATAACTCGTCTCTGGCGCGTTGAGCACGAACAATTTTAAGAGGTATCTCGTCTGGGGCAGCCATCGAGTTTTTTTAAAAAAAACTGTCGTTAGGCACACAACACCGCGTTAGCGACAGAAAATAAATTGTGAATGGAAGAGAAGAAAGTTGATATTTTTTAAAGATTACGAATAAACTAATATACAATTGGTGTTACAAGTTTCATAATAAAACGTTAATTAAAACAAGTTACCACTATTCTATGAATGCACGCGGAAAAACACATTCAGCATCGAATGTCATCGAAAATAATTTTAATAAAACTGTCGCTGACGCGGTATTGTATACCGATGGAAGATATATTCTCCAATTTTCTTATGTGGTGGATATTTTTTTTTGTGCGTATCAACAATATAGTCCAAATGAGAGATGCTTAGCCACTTATCTCCGTATTTTGATTGGATGGTGTGGTAGGAGCGCTGAGAGTATGACAGCTGTTTCTTTAAAATTTAGCTTTTGCTTTATTTATATAGCATATATCCAAATAAAGCGTCGAACTCTATATCGCAAAATTGAAACTTCGTATGGTCGCGGTATGCACGGACCTTCTACACAAGCTGCGATACCTGTGGGTTGTATAATTAGGACAATATTGGGTGGCCGAAATGAATATTTATATTTTTTACCCAAGCTGCTCCTAATTGACAATATTAACAAACAAATAGAACATAGTTTCCCAACCTTTTCGGGTGGCGACCCCTTTTTATAAAGCCGTGTGACTAGACGACCCCCCGAGGAATTATACTTTTAATTATGCTATACTTTTTTGTTATTTTGTTGTTCAAATCCAAAATCGAAAAAAGTTGGCGACCCCCATGAGAACCCTTCGCGACCCCCAGGTTGGGAACCCGTGAAATAGAGGAAGAAAAAAATGGGATGGAAAAGCACTAGTAACGAGCCCACTTTCTCCACGCCTCTATTTCCGAATGAGGGTGGGTGTCAAGATTTGACGATGTTGGAAAAATCTATGTAAAAATGTGAGGATTCTTACCCCGCATCACGCAACCGCCGGTGAAAGCTCAACAGTATTGAACCCCTCTGCTAGAGGACGATTACTTATGCAATATTGCGATGTCAAAGAGTTCGTATATCAATCAATATTCAAAAAAGGCTTCGGTAAAGCAATTATGAAACTACCATTGAATCAAACCTGTTTTTACTGACACCAACATTCAACGCCAGTGGTCGCGGAGAGGGTTGGAACAAGCCTGGTCACATGCTGCTGATGCCTCCGAATATCTGAAACCCTGTTTCACCTCTTCCGACAGCGTCTTGGAATACTTATTATAATTGATTTATCAGTTTGGGCGTGTTATCGTTCTTATTTATTTTCTGTCCGATAATGGAGTGTTATAAAGTTAAATATATACATATAATTGATAAGGAGTGATTAGAGATTAGAGCGAATGCTTATGCGAACTGTTCGCGAATTCATTTCCATTCGAATACATATTAGGAAATTTGCAAACTTTGAGAGTTGACCTGCGTTCGCTAACCAAAAGCTAACGGATTTCATAATCAAAAGCAGCTAAAATATTTCCGGTACATCCGCACTCGGCTCGGCGAACGCAGCGTTTTGTATGAAAATAACTCTTTAAGTCCCAATATACCTCGGTAAATACCACACTATTAATTTTATAAAAGTATGTAAATATTTGTTTGTATTAATAACTTAATTTATACACAAGTGTATAAGATTATTCAAATAAATGAATATATCTTTAGAATAGCCCAAGTGATTGATCGCACAGTTTTCACGAAATATAAATTTTTACATAAAGGTTTCAACCGAGCTGGAAGAAAATATAGCTAGATAAATTCTGAGCCGATAATAAACGTTTGAACAGGGGGAAAATGTAGCTGCCGGAAGGATAGCAAGCCGGTAGGTAAAACATATTATGTAGCTTGCCTCCACACCAATCAGCTATTTTTTTCTTTGCTATCCTTGTAAGTTCGCCTCATGATATTTGATGAAGATCAATGATAAAATATCGAAATTAATTAGGCAAGTACTTAGACCATAGTTTCTCAACCTTTTTGGGCCCGTGGCCCCTTTGAGTCTCATATTTTTCCGTTGCCTCCATACTCGTTTTATATAAGTTTTTCGAGACGAAGTGAGAAGTTGAAAGATTCCAAAATTGTTTTCGATTCTTTAAAAAATTTGTTGGCTGGCAGATTTTACCCAAAAATTTACAGACCGTGTTAATTACCCAATAATTTACCGTGGCCCCCCAAAACTGTGCAGTGACTCCCCTTAAATTATTTTTTCTCTTGTGGCCCCCGGTTGAGAAACCATGATTTAGACGTAAAATAAGCTTTATTTTAAATGGTTTTACTATGGAGTGTAATAGTGCAGATTTCACTTTTTTTTCAAACTGTACCCGTAATTAAAAATAATCTCCTGAAACTTGAAAGGTAACTGAGCGATAATTTTATAAATCTTTTTTTTCAAAACTGGTAATATTGATGTTAAAATTTTGTGGTGAGTAGATTTTTTCGCATCGTTCATGTCGATTGAAAGAATATTCGTATACGATTCCGGCACTATGTTAGTTAGGGTCAACCGGTTTTCGGCTACTTGTAGAGATACTAAATATTGCTATGTACTATATAGATACTTCGTTATAAGCGGCTTTGATTCAGCGAAGAGATCAACCGGTTCTCTACGGTGACATCATCCAGACTGGTAACGCCGCAGACTGCCAGACGTGCTCAGCGCTCACTGTAAAATTTATTTATTATGCATTCGCGTTGCACATCTAGCTGGAAAATATTAAATCGCTGCAAGTAAATAAGCCACTCCAGCAGCGATAGCGGCGTAATAATGCAATGTCACAGTTAATAATAGCAAAACGATAAAAAAACTGGGCAAATAACGTTACCTATTTTAAGCGTGAAAAGGATGTTTTTTTCCGCAGCTATGTAATTAGGACATCGAAGATTGCTGTTAACCGACGTGATACTCAGCAGAAATGCGTTCGTTTATCGCGACGAACGTGCCGTTACGGTCACCTGGTTCCGTTGCATCAATATTGCTCCCTTTAAAATCGTGCATTGTTATACAATTCAATGTTATTTTTCGACCGGCGGGGAAATTATGTTTGTTACGTACCTGATTGTTCACGCTAAATAATTCGCTATCTGCTATTTATATATACCTAGTTGGTTATCAGTATTACGTCCGTTTTATTTTTTAACTGAACGTAGAATATTATCAACTTTATAGATATGTTACACTCATTATATATTTGTCAATATCACTTACAGCTTGTCTCGTTGTCAAATTGTGCTAGATATTTCATATAAAATAAAAGCATCGGCGATTATTAAAGCTTTTACTAACGTCGGTCTTCTTTTCAGTGAAACACTATCTGGATCGGACGCACATGGCACACCAGTTTTGATAATACAGAAAGTAAATCTTTTAGAAGTACAAGTCGTTTCGAGTTGTATGGTATTAAAAACAGAAATATCTTAAATTCATTATTCTGTCATAGCTCAAGATGATTTAACTAGGGCATCCAATCCCGAAGCATTTTTGTGATCTCGGGATTTCGGGATTGAACATTCACTATAAAATCGTGTATAAATTTGGATTTGTATTATGTCGTCTGATACATATTTTTATGGAACAACTTATGTCATCTGCAGTCTCAGTATGTGTCACTGACGCCTTTTACATTTTTACGGTCTGTGAAATCAACGGTTAATAGCACTTCCTTCCTCGCCCGACTATTTCCGGCCCACGCTAGCCCACCTAGCGTCGACACTTGCGGTGGGCGGCAGACTCCTGGCTGGACGAATGGATACATTGTATTTTTCACACTCAGCCCTGGCGTTATCCAACAATGCATTGATTTGTTGTGATAATTTATTTTAAAATGTATGCTTGGTTAATTCTCAATTTTTTGATGAGAACGATTAAGGATTGCAATTCCGAACAAATATCAATATTTATAAAAAAAGTTATTCAATATAAAATGAGCGACACAAGTAAAAATTCGTCCAATAATAATAGTAATACTTATGCAGTGCAAATTTTAATCGCGAATTTGATTATAAGTGCAACTTTTGCAACGGCCAGCACGTGACTGAACGCAACGCTAGGCTGGGCGCGAGGACAATACTTTTGTGTGATAAATGATTTACATCAATACACGCGCCTTCAACCACAATATCGATTAGTACCGTGATAGATACATATGACTGAAAATTACAACCTGGCGCATCATAAACATGAAAGCAATCAAATTTGTATTTCGATTGGATTATTTTTCGAAAACCGCCATCTTACTTTTGCAAAATCGATATTGCGCTATCGAAAAAACAGATGAAATACCGGGATTAGTTTTATAAATATCGGTATTGTTATCCCTATACACAAGGATTTTTGAGGGAGGTTCTTCTAATATTTTTTAAGAGGTAACTTCTCTTGTATCACACCGAGGTCTTAATGTTTTACCGCAAAACAATTTCCCCTTATAAGTCTCTTGAAGTGTAAGTAAGGAAAAGTTATATTTGTTAATTTGCATAGTTCGTGCTCTGTCGATCCTCGACTGTAACGTTAACTACAAATTGAAGTAACGAAACGGCTCCGGTGAAACGAAAAGCCAAGAAGAGCATCAGACGATGTGGCAACTGAGTTATGTATAGAGAAAGTTTGCCTGCGAGATGACGCTTTTAAGGTTAATGTAATCCGTAGGTACCTGTAATTAAATATTGTATTTTCTGATTGTTCCGTATGTCTCGAAACAACGAACATGGACTACGCTAGTGATTTTACTGATGTCTACTACAGTATTGTTGAGATTTGACGTGCGTGTTTGGATATATAAATATTGCATTTCACGATCACAGTTTAAGAAAATTGCCATTATATTTCTTACAAAAGGATTTTACCGAATATTAACTAGACTAGACAACTATGACAAACAATTTTGATAGTCGAGTTTTCCGCATGCGGAAATATGAGTAACTTTTATTTAATTATTTAAAATATACTTTTTTATTTGTATTTATAATATTTCTTCTAATCTTAAATTCAAACACTATTTTCAATAATTATCTGAAAAAAGATGCCGATAATATATATTTTAAAAATATTAATCGCAGATAATTTATTAGAAATACTAAAAATGAAATTTTAACTACTGAATATTTAGATCATATTACATACTGTCGACAAAATATTGGTAATGATAATAATACTAAAGAAAAAGCTTTATTTATTGACCATCATTCCGTATTTGATATGGCTATATTTCCCCAGTGATACGTTTTTCATACGTCATTTATTTCAGGATCCATAAATCGCTCATTAATCCGCTGCCAATGTACAGCATATGGCTTCCCAATCGAGTTATCTCAACACATGTTTTCTACGAGAACTGCTTGTTACTCATTTGCTCAACCTTGAAAATTTCAAACACCTATGTCTTCAAACAAAACTATCAATCGATTGAAAACAATCTCTTTGATCTTGTGAGATCCTTCACGGAAGCCGACAACGTTAACCACTCCACTACGGGCTTGGCATTATTTTGTTCCATTATGGTCTCCGTAAATCGTATAATCAAAATTCTTTTAAACTTTTATGATAATGTTTTTCATATAAATTATACTTACTATTGTCTCCGAAATTATCTTCTTATAAAATATGCGGGCATGAGTATCGCATTGTCGAGGATTTGAAATTTCTCTTTTTGAAAATTGTTAAGCATATATGATGTGTGTATAGGTTAAACGTCCGTTATGTTTTACACTAAAATAAAAAGAAAAATATCTCAAGATGTTCTACAGAATTTTCGGCTTAAGCGAAATTATATTCAGATTAGTATTGTGTTCAACGAGACAGACATCTGTAGCTAACCTCTTCGCATGAGAACCGTGGCGTGGCGTGAGAAGCTTTGATCGTTGTCTTGAGTGATTTTTGTGTTTGCTAAATACTACTGAGGTTCTGTGTAATTTACATTTGTTTTTCTCTTTGCAGATTCGTTACAAAGTGGTGAACCCGGGATCTGGATTGGATCGGTGAGGATTATTTAGTGTTTTTTTTTTATAATTGAAGAAGAATTTAATCCATTTATTTATTATTTTTACTTTTATATATGACTAGCTGGCCCGACGAACTTCGTACCGCCTCAGAATCAATAAATGTTGTGTTGGCTGAATTAAATT